>QBDW01000093.1:0-12622 GCA_003261595.1 Maconellicoccus hirsutus | reverse complement strand
ACTTGTCCGAGTTTACCTTTTTTATTATCGTCGACAGCTTCAAAGAGAAATGATCGACGGTCATCGGCCGAGTATATTAAGTATCGAAGATCCTCTTACTCCGGGTAACGACATAGGTCGAGGTTCATACGGCGCATTACAAGTCAAACACGCCTTCGATTACGCGTACATCGTATTAACTCAAGCCATCGCTCAAGAGGTCGATTGTAACAAAACCAGGTAATTTGTTGCCAGCGAGTTCGAAATAGCTTTCTTGACTCTTAATAATCGCGATTTGTAGCATTTTAGGTAGAATTATACGCGTCACAGACAAAGTGGTCGATTATAGAAAATGGATCCAGAAAAGTTTTCCGATCACTGCCACATCTTCGAATTCCACCGATGGTTCGGTAGCATCATTGCCGTCCACTGATTCCGTACGTTATCTTGATCGTATGAAATATTACGTTTATTTACCTCCAATATTTTTTCGACAGGATTCCGAAAGCAGTTTAGGTCGACTCAGCGAACCGATCACCACCGTTATTCATCAGAAGAATCAATTCCAAAGAAGAGGTCCGAATAATCTTAGATATTCGCCTCCGTTTCCCGGTATGCGTAAAGACAAACGTCAATTTTATCGAAGTCGAAAGTACAAGGCGTCCAAAAAAAAACGATTTCAGTCTTTGAAATGATTCCGGCGAGATTTATCGCCTTAAGTGTATTCTCCTTGTTTATATTTCTATTGCCTTTTTCCGTCCAGTTCTTCCAGTTTCTTTGACGGAAGTATTTGAACGGTTTGGGTCTTATTTATGTTCAATTTGGACAATTTTTCTCGTTTTTTCAACTTGGAAGTGACAGTTGACCTTAGTGGGTAATTTATTCAGATTCCACTGACCTTATGGAATATATTTGAAAAAGAGCTGGAAAATAATCGTATTTATTCGTGTAATTAATATTTAAGAAAAAAAAGTTGAAATGAATAGAATATTTCCTTTAAAATGAAAAATAAGTAAATCTATAAATTGCACAAATTACGTTTCTGAAAATCTATCAAGACGTTTCAAACTTTTGAAGTTGATTTAAAAATAGAAAAATTAAAAGCATTTTGATATCAATAATTTTTTTAATGAAATTATAAAAAGAAATCATTCATAAAAAATAACTAAATGAATAATCAATTTTTAAAAAATTGGGTAAAATTTACCTTGAATGAAAAAAAAGTTACGAAAGTGATTTTCACACAGGAAAAAGTAATTGGAAAAAATTTTCAAAATAAATTAAACTTAACGACGATTTTTCAAGTATAAAAAAACTTATACCCTTCAAATAATTGTTTCTTTATTTTAAATCTAAAAATTAAATTAATTAACAATTATAGTAATTTTTTCCAATAATTTACTAACAAAACGAAATTGTTTAAAAATTAAAAATTAATAAAAAAACGTCGAATAAACGTCATTGTCTACGAACGTGTATCGTCTTATATTTACTCTTCTGGTTGCTCTTCCTATCCAATTGAAGTAATCAATTATCAAGTCCCGGGAACAAATCGCTCTGCAAAAAGGGTCCATCTGGATATCCTGAACACTCCTTTGAGAATGTGAATCAAGACTCCGTTCAAATAAGTCCTTCCAAACAATTTTCGTATCGATGATGCAATTAAGATCTTCTAGAATAATCTCTGAAATCGTTGTCCCCTCTCACTTTGCACTTGTACAAAATCTGCGCCTTTCTAACGTTTCTTTTTAAATGCAGGTTTTATCAGATCGAACACATTGGGCCACGCTCCGCTGCATCATCACGGTCTGCAAAAGCACGCTAATCACCTAGGAGCGATGTCGTTACCAGTATTGAATCATAATTTCGGAAATGGCGCCGCATTAACTGGACCAAATGCCGGATTCCACAGGCATATTAACAATAACGATATATTCTTCCAAAGGTATCAGAACAGGTTGCCTCATACGTTGCCTCATCATCACCATAAAAGGGCGCGCAGTACATACATGAGACATAAAAATAATCCGGAGATTAATCTGAGATAACGGCGGTGATTTATTTTCGTCGCATTCGTGCCCCTCCCTCTTAACCCGCTCCTGTTCATCCTTTCGTTAGGTTCCCAATTCTCGTCTTTATTTCGAGTATGTAATCGTTTGTTTGCCACGAAAAAAAAAGGTATATTTTCCAAATTTGACTGATGTTTTCTACTCGTAACAGTTTCATTTTTATATTAATTAAAAGTAAAGATATTTACAAAAAATGAATACGCGAAAAATGATATAAAAAAAAGAAAAATATTTCTAAAAAATATACAAAAAAATACGTAAAATGATAATAAAAAAAAAATACCTTAAAAAAT
The DNA here is from genome assembly GCA_003261595.1 of Maconellicoccus hirsutus. NCBI lineage: Eukaryota > Metazoa > Arthropoda > Insecta > Hemiptera > Pseudococcidae > Maconellicoccus > Maconellicoccus hirsutus. The sequence continues at coordinate 10,281 of QBDW01000093.1, read as the reverse complement.
GTGTCCTAGCGGATTTTCCTTTGTTTTTGTTGTCGCTCTTGAAAGTTTGTTGTAAGCGAAAAAATGAAAAAAAAAATTACGCCCAAGGTAATGAATTTTTTACGCGATTTTTATATCGAAGGAAGCGTTTTCTATTGATTTTTTGGGCTTTGGACACGAGTGGCTTTGAATTTTTTTTTTTTTTACTTTTTGAAATCACGAGTTTTTTTTTCGTTCCTTTTCTTTCCGCTTTTTTTCTTCCAATCGAAGAGTTAAATTTATTTTTTTATAGGATTTGGAAAATTACGTATACGATCCGAGAAATAAATTGAAAAAATGAGTTAATAAAAACACGCATTGAAATAATGTCACATTCGAGATTGCAAATTTACGCTTCGAAGTGTATTGGAAAATTGCAAATGGCTCGAGAAACGACGGGAAAACTTTACGCGAACGTAACAAGTTACCAAATATTCGTAGCCTTTTAGAAAGAGCTTCGAAGTTCATTACCGAAGTCCTTCGGTGTTTTTTTTCTCCTCTAAAAATCGAACCTGTTCGTGAAGGGAAAAAACGTGGTCGTTCCTATCGTTTTCCATTTCCCAATTCCCAAGATGGCCGCGTGTGTGTACGTGTTAGCGTATTTATTTATATTGTTTTGTTGATCTCATTATTAATTATAAGTTTAATATGTTTATTAATACGTAAAACAAGGCGAAAAGTTACACGAAAGTGTTTTGTACACGATTACCATGCTCCAAGCAATCAAACGTGATGGAAAATTGAAGAGTGACGCGAAATGCGAAGAAAATCTAGCCAATATGGCCATGGTTACCCCCCCTGCCGAGGAAAAAAAGTGGTAAAACGGCGTAAGGTTTATAAAAGGCGCGTTTATCAAGTATTGTTTTTTTTTAATCGGAAGATGATTTATTTTATAGTGAGTCTTATTTTTTATTTTTTCTTCTTTCGTTTTCGTAGTTCAGAATGAGCTTGAATTGTTCGAATGTGTAAAGCATTTATGTGTTTTTTTTTTCATAACGGCCTTGTCCCTCTTCCTCGCTCCCTTTCGAAGATGCCATCGTGTTCTATCCTTTGACCGTATGTTCGTCCTTATTGGCGATTTCCGGTATACCCTTAGATGCGTGTGTTCGAATTATTTATAAATATGGTTTTTATTAAGTGGTACGTTATGATTTTTTTTGTTTTATTTTAGCGACTTACGAGCTTCTTTTTTCTCTGATATTACAATGAGATTGTGATCACATCTGAATGTATTATTTTTATGATAGCTTTTTGTATATATGTAAATAAATGTTAAGTTCTGAGTTTGATTTTTGGCATGAAACGCCATCACGAAGATCAATTTTGAAAAGCATCGACTGTGTTACTCGAGTTGTCACGAGTAGTGTATATTTCGAGTTGAAAATGAGCTCCACAATGAACTTGTCAAGGTAAAAGACCAGCATTTTGGTATTTTTTTCGATATGCACACGCTAAATGAATATTCGCTTGTGTAATTAACGTAAGAAAAAGGTTTACGTAATTATATATTCAAGTTTTCCCCAATGTAAGTTATCGATTTGAAATAATTATTTTCATTAAAAGTATCCGGAGAGATTCAAATTTATATCTGAATATTCCATGCATACAAAATGGCAGCACATGTCTGTCAAATTAAAAGCAAACAAATTGCGAAAATTCAATTATTTTGGGTTCCGAAGGACCGATTGACGCATGTGAGGGGTCGAATGTTAGGTTACAGGACCCGAAGATTCCATTGCAATAATCAGTTTTGCTCTATCTGGCACTGTGTGTTCAGTCGAATTTCGATCTCAAAATTTTCTCAGCAACGGTAGGTTTTTGAGTTGATATTCGTGATCAGTGACGTCGACTTAGTAAATTAAGACATATTTCGTGAAAATCCGCCGATTACAACAGCGGTAATGAATTAATTACGTAAATTACGTACAACTCTACCTTTACGCATTTGGATATGCAACCCCTTCGACATATGTAAAAATGAAATTAATTAATTACAGCCGTTCTAACCGGCGGATTTTCGTGAAAATAGTCTCATTTTACTAAGTCAACGTCGCTGATCACGAATATCACCTCAAAAACATACCATTGCTGAGAAAATTTCGAGATCGAAATTCGACTGAACACACGGTACGCGATAGAGCGAAACTGATGGTACCAATAGATTCCTCAGGTCCGATAACCTCATATTCGACCTATCACACGCCTCAATCGATCCTTTGGGGACCGAAATAATCGAATTTTCGTAATTTGCCTGCTTTTAATTTGACAAACATGCGCTGCCATCTTGTAAGTGCAGTACACTCAGATTTAGATTTCAATTTTAATTATTTTGAGCCCCAAAGGACCGATTGAGGCGTGTGATGGGTCGATTTTTAGGTTATCAAACCTGAGGAAACTATTGGTACCATCAGTTTCGCACTATCGCGTACCGTGTGTTCAGTCGAATTTCGATCTCGAAATTTTCTCAGCAATGGAATGTTTTTGAGGTGATATTCGTGATCAGCGACGTCGACTTGGTAAAATGAGACATATTTCGCGAAAATCCGCCGGTTAGAACGTCGGTAAAGAATTAATTAAGTAAAGTTCGTATGTCTCTACCTACACGCACTTAGGTATGCAACCCCTTCAACATATGTAAAAATGAAATTAATTGATTACAGCCGTTCTAACCGGCGGATTTTCGTGAAAATTATCTCATTTTACTAAGTCGACGTCGCTGATCACGAATATCACCTCAAAAACATACCATTGCTGAGAAAATTTCGAGATCGAAATTCGACTGAGCACACAGTACGCGATGGAGCGAAACTAATGGTACCAATAGATTCCTCAGGTCCGATAACCTCATATTCGACCTATCACACGCCTCAATCGATCCTTTGGGGACCGAAGTAATCGAATTTTCGTAATTTGTCTGCTTTTAATTTGACAAACATGCGCTGCCATCTTGTAAGTGCAGTACACTCAGATTTGGATTTCAATTTTAATTATTTTGAGCTCCAAAGGACCGATTGAGGCGTGTGAGGGGTCGAATACTATGTTATCAGACCTGAGGAATCTATTGGTACCATCAGTTTTGCTCTATCGCGTACCGTGTGTTCAGTCGAATTTCGATCTCGAAATTTTCTCAGCAATGGTATGTTTTTGAGGTGATATTCGTGATCAGCGACTCGACTTAGTAAATGAGACTATTTTCACGAAAATCCGCCGGTTAGAACGGCTGTAATTAATTAATTTCATTTTTACATATGTTGAAGGGGTTGCATACCTAAATGCGTGTAGGTAGAGACATACGAACTTTACTTAATTAATTCATTACCGACGTTCTAACCGGCGGATTTTCGCGAAATATGTCTCATTTTACCAAGTCGACGTCGCTGATCACGAATATCACCTCAAAAACATACCATTGCTGAGAAAATTTCGAGATCGAAATTCGATTGAACACACGGTACGCGATAGAGCAAAACTGATAACGTCAATCGATTCCGTGGGTCGATAACCTATATTTAGACACTTTACACGCCTTCATAGCCCTTCTGTAGCCCAAGAAAAATTAATTTCGTAAGTGTTATTCGACGGCCGCCATCTTTGATCTGGCGACTCTTTTTTTAATAATTTTCAAAAAATTGCAGATTTGGGTATCGAGAGTGGTATCAATCTCTTCAGTTTTTTCCCACGATTCCAAATTCGTTTGAATTTTCCAAAATATTCACGCAATCAAGAGTAATTAACGCTAATTTTTGAACTATTGTTAAACAAGCTTTTAACAAAGGAAATCAGTGTGACCTTCATATCAGTGAAAAATCGTAATTTTGGAATTTTTTTCCGCGGCTCCTGTGGCTGATTAAGGTGAGCCAAGGGTGGTTCGGGGTGTTTTCGGGGACGCCGAATCGAATACCCTAATTAGTTTTTTATTTAGATTATTACTCGCTGAAATGGTGCGAATTTGCTTACTGAAATGAACGCATTTCGGAAACTTCGCGACGTATCGCGATTCCAATATCGCAGGAGTGATCAGCGTATGTAAATTAGTGATTAACTACCCCTCATGAGCGTAATTAGTGCTTCTAGTAATTATCTTATTGTATTTTAAATTTCTAAGGTGATACGGGTAAACGTGAAGAATTTCCTAATGCTTTGAAGAAATTCCGCGAGATAGCGCCACGTATTTCATTTCGCTTTTGACGCAATTTTTCCACAATTTTTTAATTTTATGTCATTTTTTAAGCAAAATTACTCTTGTAAAAGCTCATAATAGAGGTTTCCGTATGCGTTAAATTCAATAGTGATCTCACATTCAACGTAAAAAAAATAATTCACCTGCAAATCGCATTTTAATCTTTGCTGTAAGCGAATTAATCAATTAACATATCAAAATGAGGGGTTTTCAACCGCGGCGAGTTTATTTTCGAGGTAATTTTCAGCATTTGAGCAATATTCAACGACGGAAAACAGCTTCTAATCGCTTATCACCGTATTCCGACCAATTCAACGACTCCTTCCTGCAATGAAAACCACTTTACAACTACTCTTTCAAATATAGTATTTTATTTATAAATACCTCGCAACACGCGAACACTAAAATAAATACATCGATAAGAAAACAATACGATTCGAACTTGTCTGCGTATCCTTAAAGTTAACGACACGATTAGATTATTTACAAAAATACAAAATCCAATAAATTAACGAGAGAGTAGACTATACACGTAATAAAAATCATCGAGGAAAGGTCACATGAAGAGGGATCCTTTACATTGTGTATTTTGATTATTTCATCTGCGGACGATTTCCAAAGCACTCACGACTTAATATTAAAAACAAGCGTGTTCTTAGAAACGCATGTTCAGGAACTTGTACGTAGTTTTGGTAACAACTACTTTTCATTATACAAATTATCGTATGTTTGAGAAATAATTGTTTACATATTTACATAAATTCAAAAGAACAATGACGTACGAGGTACAACTCCAGACATGCATCTTGGAACTTTCCATTTTCAATAAAACCAAGTACTTTTCCATCGAAAAAATAATCTGTTTTTCTACACGTCGTCGTGACATCGGTGGTTTCGCTTTAAATAGAAATCCATAAATTAAATATTTTTCGACACCACTTCCGAAAACATTGCTTATCCCAAAGTTGCTTATTAAAATCGAAATATTTACAAAAAAAATCATTAAAACGTGACTTCTTCACGTATTTGAATTAAAAAAAAATAACACTGAGAAATATCGCAAGTGAGAGGGCACCTACACATGGTAATTTTGATTTACATACGGGATAAGTGACTGATCACTTGGACTTAAAAAACTAATATACAGGGTGTCCGTAAAAAAACACGTTCAGGAACTTGTACAAACATACTTCTGGTAACGAGCTACCTTTAACTAATGACGGCATGTTTGCGAAATACTTTACATATTTACACGAGTTAAAAAAAGAAAACAAATCGACTTCGGATACATTGTGCTGCTCGACAGACAGACGAGTATCCTTAATATGCAAAACCTTATAAATACATATAAAATTGGTGACATTTACGTAATTGTACGTGTAATGGTAAATTTAAAAATAACTCTAACACGAGAAACATCAAGAGCACATTGGTAAAGAAACGGAAGAAGTTTCACTCGACTTTTAACCGTTTACTGAACTCTTCTTGGTGTCTTTCTTTCCATTCCTTCTTCGGCTTCATACGCTTCAATTGGCCATCCCTGCAATTACACGTGTTATCAATACGACCTCCTAAGGGCAAAAAAAATCACCATCGTACCACATGAGATCAACTAAACCGCCTTGCTCGGCGATCGCTCTTTTGACGCGATTTGCGAACTGCACAGCACTCTCGTCCGATTCCATTGTCATCGGCGGAAGATACCAAACATCGCAGACGATCGCCCAACTGGTCATCATGAGGTAAAGGTATTGCATCATCGAGTATTTGCTACTGTTCCAGAACGCGTCACCGAATCGCGGATCGTACTAGAAATAATCAACGGTTAAGAGGACGTATCGAATATACGAAATACGCGAATATACGTACTTTAATGGCGACCGGATAAATAACGCTGCCTACTTCGAAACTACCTTTTTTGAATTGCATCACAGACGTATTATTTATACACGTGCCCTCCGGGAATATAAGTATAGGCGGGTTATTCGGATCCGAAACGTGAAGGCGTATTCTGCGAATATAACACCAAATCAGACTTGAATCGCTTCACGATGGCAAAATCAACTCACCTTTCGGCGACCGCTTCTCTATCCTTGACTTCGTCTCTTTCGAACCAAATATGAGGCGATGCTCTGGCCAACGCTCTTTGCAATATACCCAAAAATCCTCCGTGTCTTTGGCCAATCTAAATCACAACACATGTTAAATACACGAATACAAAAATCTCAACTTTCGAGAGGATTTTCGATTCAAAAAAAAAAAAAGCAACAACTTCTAAGGTGTTATACGCGAAAACAAAAGCAATTATACGATAGCTTCGATATGTCAACGTATTGCCCACCACCTGAGCACGTGTTCGACGTGCCCCGTAAAATAGAAAAATTCAAATTACCAAAGAATAACAATTATCGCAGGCCAACACGAGGCAATCGATGGGCGAGGTGTGATTGGCCACGCAGATACCCGTTTTAGGGCGATTTTCCACGTTGTGGTAGGTAATTACGGAAGACAAAGCGCTACTAAGTACTTGAAAACACATTGTCGAAACGCGTTTATTTAGCCATTTCTTGAAATCGCCTTTCGGCACGTAACCTACCACTGCTGTGCATATCGTAAGCCACATAACCTATATAAACGGCGACGAACAGAAAAAAAAAGCGTACAACACAAAATTACTAACGTGACGAAAAAAAAAACAAAAATAAGCTAAAATTAAAAAAAAAAGCGCTAAAAATTAAATCAAGTGATATTAGTTACGCGATGTCTGCAAAACAAATAAATAAAAATTAAAAAAAAAAGAAAAAAAAGAAAAAAAGGGCGAAATCTCGAATTCAAAACTAACGAGAAGTCGATACAACGAAAATAATCAAATTTCCGTTATTTTTCATCAAAATTCTCTTCAACGAATCGACGGATTTTCAACACCTAAACTTGGTAACACTGATTTTCCTCCAAAAATCAACGCGAATTCCTCAAAATGCACGGTTTTCACCACTCTGCATGGTCAACAAATACGACACGGGGAGGGGACCGGGTTGGAAAGGCTGAATAGTTTTTCAAAAACGCCACAAAAACTGACCAAACAAGCCTCGAAAAATTAAACGAATCCCGAACGGATCACTTTTTCTAAAAAATCAAAAAATCATCGAATTCTACCTCAAAGCACACGAATCGTTCACAAACTATCACATCCAATTACCGAATACATTCAAACAAACCGTTCGCGAACGACTCAATCGCACGATCAAAAAAATCAGTATCACGTAATTCACCATATGATCGTAGAAATCGTTCGTGAACGACTAAACTACGCGTTTATGTAATCGTTCACGTACTACTGATTCTCATTTGATAGAATCATTCGCAAACGACTCAAATCATCAAGTTCAACCAGAACCGTGTAAATTGTGAACTACCACACCACGTTCCCAAACGAGAAAAAGACATTGCGAAAATCATCCGAAATAACGAACGACCGACATATTTGTTAAAACGATTCACAATATGAGACAACTAATTCACTCATCGTATAAAATTATTCGCAAACTGTGATCAAATTTAAGCAAATCGTTCACGAACGATAATTTCCAACGTGATTTGATTATTCACTGACAATTTAACGCATTCGCGTACTAGAAATCATCTAGATTGAATCACCAAGTCGAATGAATCGTTCGCGAACGATTATATTTAACGAACTATTAATAAATTACCAACGAAACGAATCGTTTGTAAATTATTAAATCATATTTCAACAAATCGTTCGCGGATCACTTGAAAATAAAATCAAGAAAATCGTTCGCGAACGACATTCACGAACAATAATTTTCAACGTGATTTGATTATTTGCCGACAATTTAACGCATCCACATACTAGAAATCATCTAGATCAAATCACCAAGTCAAATGAATCGTTCGCGAACGGCTATGTTTAACGAACTATCAATAAATTACCAACGAAACGAATCGTTTGTAAATTATTAAATCATATTTCAACAAATCGTTCGCGGATCACTTGAAAATAAAATCGAGAAAATCGTTCGCGAACGACTGAACGACATACTCGCATAAAATCATCTATAATATCAAACCACTGATCACTTATATCAAATCATTCGCAAACTACTAATAAATTTTAAGCAACCGTTCTCGAACGATTCAAACACAAAATCGAGCAAATCGTTCGCGAACGAAACTTCCAAACAAGGATTATTATCACTTGCCAAGAATCCAATTACTTTATTTATAAATTACTTATACACAATCAAATCATCAAATTGAACAAATCGTTCGCGAACGACTCCATTTATCGAATCACCAATAGGTCATTAACGAAAACGAATCGTTCGTGAACAACGACCGAAATACTCGTTGACCGAGTAGTTCTAACAATGCGCAGTGTTGCTAATATTCCAAAAAAATGAGCAAAGAAGGGGGTTTGAGGGTGAAAGGGGGGGGGGGATACAAAAATCACGTGATCATTGAAGTCATCTCCTTAGTGAAAAATTTTCTTCAACGATATGGCGATTTGGCGTCCCTCGTCTATGCTTATGTTCACGTCCTCACTGTTACCAACCTAAATCGCCAAATATGAAAATTCCCATCAACACAAAAATCAACCCAACACACAGTATCTCAAATAAGATATTTTCCACATCGAGGAACGATACATGAGATAAAGGCAACTCTTGAAAATGAACCTAGACGCAGAACACCCCGACCGATAACTCAACCCTCAACGATCCTCAATTCCTCCTCCGTAACTCTCCCCATTTCGAGATTTCTCGCCGGCGGCTTCGGAACGAACACAAATAGCAATCGATTGACAAAATACAAAGCTCCGCGACAAGGTTACGCTGCATCGTCGACGCGACAAAAGCGTGAAACAATCGAATCTCCTGTTCGAGATAAAAAATACGAGCAGATCTACCAATGAGAAGGCGGTTTCGGTCGACAATATAACAGCGTCCGCCGGCGTCGTGTGGTTCGCGACGCAAACTCCGCCTTTACGCGGCTTCCATTCTATATTGTGGGTGTTTATCACAGCCGAGATGCACAACGCGAATACGCGAAATGTCACTAACGACGCTAACTCGCCGACAACCCGTTTAACTTCGCCGTCCGGGCAAACGCTAAGGCAAAACGTCCACGCTAAGGCCCACCACACCTGAAATAATCGTAGCGGTCAAATCTGCGCTGCTTCGTCTTTAGTTCCCTCGACGACTCCACGTGCTTATATCTGCATCTAAATCGAATAAACCAAAAACACGCCGTCTTACCCCGAAAAAGCAAATTAGAACTCGTAACGGTAACAGGAACGCGTATCTGATCCAAAATCCAATCACCCAGATCACCGTGATCCTCCAATTGATAAATTCGTAATTCCGATTCGTTCTCGTTAGCAAATTCCACGACTGAAATCACAATAAAAATATTAAAATACCATGTAAACCTCCGGCAACCTCGGACGCATGCGCGATATCGAGCAAGCGTATCGAATCGAGTTCTCCATTTACCATCGTACAAAAGACCATCGAACTTGAACTTGAGACAATCGAAGAACCATCGAGAGAAAAAACGTGCTACGTGGAAAACCGCGTCTCGTCCGATGTCTGCCGAATCCGAGTACGCGCTTTCTAGATCCAGACGAAAAACACGACCTCGAGCACGTCGGCAGCCGCGATAACATCGATTGTCTCGTTCAAATTCCGAGTCAATATTTCGTCATTTCTTCGCTCCTTCTTTCGGGTCGATTTACATAGAATTACGTATCGTATCGTCGCTCAAGCGATATCTCCATCGATGATTTCCTCGATTTGATATAATTTTCCAGTAACGTAAAACGTTTCGATTTTGGGTTTCCCAACCGGCTCATCGTTTTTCCCAATTTTTCTAAATTTTTGTTCAAATTAATTTTTTTTTAATATTTACTGCATAATTTTTTACGATTTTAAATACGAACTTATTTTTACATAATTTTAGTCCCGTTATTCAACGTAAACGGATTTTTTTATCGCAGTAAATTTTCAATTAATTTTTAATGATTTTGAATTATTTTCAATCTGTTTTTTTTTTATATTTTC
>QBDW01000091.1:0-12236 GCA_003261595.1 Maconellicoccus hirsutus | reverse complement strand
TACCTATTTACTCAAAATGAATCAAAATACTATTTAAAATTTCCATACCTGAGCCTAACCTTTATTAAAATTTTCATCAAGTAATAAATCGCAATCTCCTAGATGAAATAAGTAGGTAGAGGTGCCTAATACCTACCTATACAATATACAGGGTGGCCGATTGGTCGTGGGTCCCCTCGGGAAAATAAATTACATCTTTTTTGGTTTTATTGTAAAAATAGCAGCAATGGCCTAAACAATGTTTTTTCAATAAAAAATCAAAGCTCTTGTCAATTCACTGTTAAGTTAAAAAATTGATATTCAACATTTTTAAAATTGATCAACATACTGCAATTTGTTTTCGACATTGACGCTATTTTTACAATAAAACCGAAAAAAAAGTAATTAATTTTCTCAGTGAGGCCCGCAATTAATCAGTCACTCGATATCTGTTTAACATATCAACGTACATTTTGAATATTTATTAATTTTGATTAACTGGAAAAAAAATATTTTACCTTAAAAATAAATTTGATTACAGTTTCATCCAGGTACTGAAATTCTCACGTCGAACTTTTTCCTGAAATTCGATAGTACAAAACCATTATTGTACCAAGTATCTACGGTTGGTAAAGAATTACTCAAATTTTCTGAAAAGCATCCTCAAGGGATTCATTTAATTGGTAAATTACCTTAATAAAGTTCAAACTCGAGTAATTCCTTCGTAAATCTAATCATTAAATCATGTAGGTTACTCTCAAGGAGGATTAGTCGCAAGAGGAATAATCGAGCAATTTCCCAATCACGGAGTCCACAAATTGATTTCATTAAGTGCTCCTCAGGCTGGTCAATACGGCAGTAAGTATTACTAATGATATTAATTCAATAATTAAGCATAATTCCATAATATTTCCATTTCCAGCCGGACTCTTACGCAAGTACTTCCCTGGTATCGACGTGCCTAAAGAAATCGTGTACAAAGTTTTGTACAAATCACTCGCCCAGAGTCTTCTTTCAGTCGCGAATTACTGGAAAGATCCCTATCACCAAGAGGAATATTACGACTATGTGAAATATTTGACTAAATTGAACAACGAGGTTCAACATGGAGGAAGTGAAAATTTTAAGAAAGGTTTTATAAATTTGAAACAAGTAGTGTTATTCGGTGGACCTGATGATGAGGTTATTGAACCTTGGCAAACTAGGTAAATTTATGATCCACGTGGCACTGATACCTACTACGTGTATCTTCGATGGAAAATTAATTTTTGTTTTTGTTTCAAGTCAATTCGCCTTTTATTACAACAATAGTGCAGAAATTCAGCCTTTGAAAGAGCAGCGTTACTATACAGAAGATTTATTCGGGTTGCGAACTTTGGATGAACGAGGAGATTTGAAATTGGTCACAGCTCCTGGTTTAAAACATCGCGAATGGACGAAAAACGAGACTTTTATCGAATCGGAACTCATACCTTTGCTTGATTAAATTGGATAAATATAATAATGTTATGACTAATGATCACATATTTATTAAATTCTACTTCCAATTTTAATAATGATTGTAAATAACAAACAATTCGATGTAGGCCTCAAGTCTAAAAAATACCAACAGCTCGTAATAGGTAATTAATTTTGGTCACAGAGATTTCCAAACACAAATTCATTGATAAGATCAAAAGCAAATAGCGGTTGATCAGTGGGCACGTTATGACCAGCATCTCGAACCAATACTTCAATTAAATTTCCGGCTCTTTTACAATAACCAGCAATTATATTATTGTTTTCAATCCTCCAAATATGACGAGGAGCTGTTTTGTATCGTTCAGCTCCGCTCCAACGTAAACGACTTAAAAATTGCAATGTTAAAGGATAAGCTATGATGATGTCCAGTTGACCACTGTAAAAGAGAAGTTTATAATTTTCCAGCAAAATCGCTATTTCAGGAGCAACTGATATGAAGGAATCCTTTATCAGGAACTTTTCTACGATTGGATTAATCGCATGGAAGGTCGTATTACCTACATGAATGGAATCTCGTACATGGTCTTGCTGTACGTAATCATTGACGGTGTTGAAAACACTGTTATCGGAGTTCGAATGCAGATAATTATAATAATTCGTAAAACCAGTGAGATTCGTAAAAATGCTTGTTTGATCGGTAAGATCGCCGCCAATTAAAAGGTTATTTTTTTTGAACGCTTCGTGATACCTCTTTTGTCTCACCAACTCTATTATTTCGTCACGTTCCTCGTCGAAAATTTTCTTACCATTTGTGTCAATCAAACCGATTTCGTACAAGTATATCCCATAATTCAACATATTCAAGGGGTCGGTGTATGCATTTCCTAAAGCAATACCTTTTAAATTGATCTTTGTATTGGTGCCTTCATTATTAGCTTCATGTATTCTGTACGCCAAAGTGGCAGCATATTTACCTCCGTATGATTCTGTGGCTATGAAAAAATCATTTTTCAGTAACTCAGGAAACAATAAGAAAAATTGTCGTATTGTTTCATATGCAGTTTCAGTGTAATCTGCTTCATTTCCAGCATACCCATCACAAGAATCCGTGAAACTGTAACCAGTTCCTATTGGATTATCAATATACAATACAGACATTGTCTTGGTCCATGATAATTGACGAAGATTCACCGTGAGGTCTTTATTGATAACATAAGGTCCATTTTCCTGGAACAATCCGACTATCGACGAAACTCCAGGACCTCCTTGAAGCCACACTAAAACTGGGGCGCCTTCAAGACACGTTTCAGCAGGAAAAAACCAAAAGAAACTATTCGAATTGTAGGTTTTATTGACGGTGAAAAATCCCGAATAACTATTTACATTTCCTGCTAATGGCTTAACTTGAGATGAACTTCTTGCTTCCGCTATGTTACCGTTTTCTAATAAAGGAGTGAGAAATAATGGCGATCCGGTGAAATTGGTTGGATGTGGTTTACCGTTGAATCCACGGAAATCAATACGACAGTTTATTTCGTTGAAAATAGTAAGATATAGTACTGCGATGAAGGATACTCGTATCATTGCAACTATATGAACAACAAAATAGTCATACTTACTAAAAAAACGTGCAATAAAGGGGAGAGCTGGTAAAAGGTGATATATCATTGAGAGACATTCGTTTTGCTTCTTTCATCCCCCCAGTCAAAGAAAGGGTCGTTGGAAAATTCCGTCATGCTTAGGAAGGAGGATGATGAGTGGGATAGGGGCGTAGGCCGGTATAGCGTCCAAGGGTTGAATCTGGTGGTTGGAGGACATGTGCTCCCTACAGAGGATTGAAGCCACATGTGGACATCCTGATGCTACATCTGGATGGCCATCGCAATGGGACTGCACTTGTGACACATGCCCTGGGTGGAGTCTTAGGGAACCCGGTGGTCTCCTGGGGGGGCGTGTGCTGGGGCCGCATTCCGCTGATGGGTCATCCCATCATTGTGCTGCATGGCAATCCTACTGGATACTGCGACTGTAGGCTGCGTACATTTCTCGCGATGACTGATGAGTAATTAATCGGGAATTACTCAATACATGAAAATTTTCAGACCATTCATAAACGTGAACGAAACGGGAATGATATGGAAACGAAACAGAAACGATACGGAATGGAAATGGAAACGAAATAAAAAAGGGAATGAAATGATGCGGGAACGAAATGGAAACCACACGAAAACTAAACAGAAACGAAATGGAAACGAATTGGAAACTAAACGGAAACTACATGGAAATGAAATGGAAACAAAACAGAAACGAAATGAGAACAAAACTAGGGCAAAACGGGAACGATACGAAATATAAAAAAGTGGGAACGAAATGAAATTAAAATGTAAATGCAACAGAAAAGAGATGAAAACGAAGCGAAAAGGAAATGAAGTGATTCGGGAACGAAATGGAAACGAAACAGAAACGAAATACAGAAGCGAAATGGAAGTGATATGGAATCGAAATAGACACTAAACACAAACGAAATGAAAACGAAACAGAAACTAAAAGGAAATGAAACAGAAACAAAATGGAAACGAAACGGAACCTAATAGAAACTAGGGTTCGGTTGGGTTTGGGTACAGTTTGGTATATCTTGTTCCAGTGCCTCGTCGATTAAAATTTATCAAAAAAAAAAAAATTTGGAGACCGAGATGAACGAACGATGGTATAATCAAGAAGTGTTTACGTGTCGTATTACACTTTTAAATAAACCTAAATTACTCAGCACAAATTCGATATAAGTTTTTAAAAACTTACTAGTATCTGACCAGGAAAAAATTAAGGTTTCAGGAAGTGTTTTGTCTTTGAATAAATATTACACTTTCATTTCCTTGGAAATTCCAACTTAAAAAACGTATAATTCTGTGTACGAACCGAACAAATAAAAAACGACGATACGACGCCGCATACGTAATAAAAATGAGTTGAAAAATAGTTTCGTAAAAGCTATAAAAGCTTCAATTTCGCCTAAATTTTCAGATAGCGCTTTACCATTTCCCCTCATAAATCAGAATGTCAAAATATCACAATCATGTAAAAATATCATAATATTGTCGACGGTTTTCTTGGCATTTCGTCTTCTATACGATTTTTGTATTATTTAATACAACTTTGACTGCATAGAATGATTGATCGATTGTAAGAAATTTATTTATAAATTATAATATATCTTGTTAAAGGAACAAAATTCATTTTATTTGAGCTTAAAACTTTCACAATATGAAAAATTCTGTCTAAATAAACGAAAAAAAAAAAATCCGGTAAACAAGGAAATTCTTAGGTATACGAGTACATATTATTTTGATTAAAAAGTGGAACAACATTGTTCATATTCAATGACTTTTTTTAATTGAGTAAAACAATAGCGAATTAGTAATCTAAATAACTATCACATTCAGTTCATTAAAACTTTTTGGAAAAGTAGAGATACCAAAATTACCAAAATATTATAAGTCTATACACAAATGATAAAATATTGACTTCATTTGCACGAAATTTGTATAATACAATTCTCTAAATTAAGTAAATCACAGTTGTTACGAGTTTCAGAGAATAAAAAAGTTATAAAAAATAAAAATAAAAGAGTAATTAATGTTGTTTAAAAGATTTACCAAAGACAAATCTATTGATTAGATCAAAAGCAAATAACGGCTGATCAGCGGGCACCATGTGACCAGCGTTTCGAACCAACACTTCGAGTAAATTACCAGCTTTCTTGGTGTAGCCGGCAACTTGATCTTTAATCTTCCAAATATATCGATCTGCTGTTTTATATTCTTCAGCTGCGGTCCAATTTAGTTTCTGCAAGAACTCCAATGTCAAAGGATACGCTACAATAATATCGAGTTGACCGTTATAAATCATAACTTTGTAATTTTCCAATAAATCTTCTATAATGGGAGCCACCGATTTCATGACATCAGCTTCCAGATTCTTTTCTACGTCTAAAGCGATGACATGGAAGGTCAAGTTACCAACATGAATGGCATCTCGGATATGATCCAATTGTAGGAATTGATTAACGTAATCGAAACTGTTGTCTTTGACTTTTAAATAATTATAATAATTAGTATAACCTGTTAAATTGGTGAATACACTTGGAGCAGAGCTCAAGTCGTTATTCAATAACGAATCGAAGTTTTTATACGCCTCGATGTATTTTTCCTGTTTAATTAATTCAATCGTTTCGTCACGTTTTTCGTCGAAAATTTTTTTACCGTTTTCATCAATTAAACCGATTTCATGTAGGTATTCTCCGTAGTTAATCATATTTACTGGATCGCAATATCCATTCCCAAGAGAAATTCCTTTTAAGTTGATTTTAACGCTGCTGTTATGATTAGCTTCGTGAATTCTGTACGCCATAGCGGGAGCATATTTACCTCCGTATGATTCTCCAGCTACATAGAAATCATTTTTCAATAATTCAGGAAATAATAGGAAAAATTGACGTATTGTTTCGTATAAATTTTCAGCATAATCCGCTTCAGTTTTGGCATATCCGTCCTTCGAATCGGTGAAACTGAACCCAGTTCCGACAGGGTTATCGATATATATCACGGACATCGTCTTGGTCCATGAGAACTGACGAAGAGCAGCGGTGAGATTTCGGGTAATAACATAAGGCCCGTTTTCGTCGAATAATCCGAACATCGATGAAGCTCCGGGGCCACCTTGAAGCCAAACCAAAACCGGAGCGGTTTCGGGGGATATTTCAGCGGGGAAAAACCAAAAGAAAATATTCGAGTTGTAGGTTTTGTTGACGGTGAAAAATCCGGAGTAACTTATCACGTCACCGGCGAATGGGTCAACTTGAGATAGTTTTTTCGCCTCATCTATATTACCATTTTCTAATAAAGATGTGAGAAATAACGGCGATCCGGTGAAGCTGGTTGGAAGTGGTCGACCGTAATATCCGGTGAAATCAATTCGACAGTTTATTACACTGAATGTTGATAGAAGTAGTACCACGAAGAGAAACATTTCAGCCATTGTCTAAACAACAAAAAAAATCGTGTTAAAACGAAATTCGTTATCGTAATAAAATTAAAATTATCTTACATTTAGAACCGATGTGCCAGAATTTCTTTCTAATTTTTACACAAAAAAGATCAACAACTGTATTTAAAAGTAACTTGACACCAAATGTGATAAGTTTCAAATCAACTACGTCGTTGAACGATAAGATTTGTTTGAAAATACCGCATACTTTGTTTTAATTCAATATCCAATCGCAAAATGCTATCTCACGTACAAAGTACAATTTTATTCAACGAATTGGCATATAGTACATCGAAGCATTACAGCGTATGTTATATTGAGACTCGAGGAAATTCACCGTGATATAATATACTGCAGCGCAAATATTGATTTAATCTAATTAGAGCAGAAAATGAGGAAAACCGAATGACATAAAGTAGAAGGAACAAATAATAGATACAAATAATACCATTCTGGTGAATAAGCTAGGAAAAATATCACGTTTATATCGTTTTATTACGTTCATACATTCAAAGAACTTACCGGTATTTTTGATTAGAAAGAAACGTGTTTTAAATTTACTTTAAATTTCTTATCTTTCCACTAATTATCTAAATAAACTGCTTTCATTTCTTGATGCCAGAAAAATTAACAGCTTTATGAACATAATATAAAATGAATAAATATCGATAATATCACATCACAAATATAAATAAATTAAAATATTTAGTTAAAATGTTGACATTTAATATAATATTTAATTTTTAATTTTAATCGAGATTTTTTTTCATTATCTAGTGATAATAAGATTAATGAACAAATGAAGGGCGTATAGATACATTTTTTCGCACATATCTGGTAACACTGGATACCTCCACGATTATAAAAAATGTAGATTTAACTTTCTCTTTGGTATGGAAATCTGCGTTTCTGATTGGTTAGTAAAGAAGTGGTAATTATCCTTATTTGAATCTCGTAATTATAATTCTATGCTTTTTTATAGTCTAGTTTTATCAGCGTTTACATTTTATGGTCTGAGGTACTTCACTTTACTCCACTATTTCTCCAGAAATATTGCATCGATTTCGTTAAGCTAGGTCCACACGTTCAAGCATATTGCGCAATCTAGAGTTTGCGCAAATACTGAGATATTGAACGTCATGTGTCCATACGGTCATGCCTGATATTCAGTCAAGTTCTTATCAGCACTGATGACTGATATTTTTTCTCATTAATTTATTCTTTAATCATTTCATTCATCGAGTTTTTTAAAATAATAATGATGGATCACATTATCTAATTGCTGGTATCATACATTTCCCACCAAGAATTAAAGAAGTACATTACAACGCATGCGCAATGAACCTGACTTGAGCAAACTCACTGAAAATTTCCAACGCCGTTTGAAATTCGTCAATCAAATTAATGAGCGTTCAATCTCATGCACTGAGAAATAATTAGATGTCCACACGGTCATGCATATTGCGCAACCGGGCCTGTTTGCGCAATATGCATGATCGTGTGGACCTAGCTTTAGTTTTTTTAAAACGAGAGGTACAGGTAAGGTAATTCACTCGAGAGTGCGGCATGGAAGCCCTTTTCTCAATTTATGGACTGAGTGACAAAGACAAGTGACAAGTGAGTGATACCTGATATCAGAATTAGTGCGATTGAAGTGGTACGCATTATCTAGAGCCTTTTTTGAAAAAAAAAAATCTCTTTTCCATGTCGCACTTCTGTAGTAATTCTAAAGTCTAAACAGATTCGTTAAAAAAAATTTCAAAAAAATTGAAGATTTATGGAGTTTGAAAAGCTGAGTAAAGTTTAGACAGGAGCGGGTCAGGGGACATAAATTTGACCAAATTCGTTCTTTTTATCCGATGCTCTATAGTTATATTAAGTTTAAATGCACGAATCAGAAGAACTTTGTTCAAATCATTACGGTCGTTTTTACTGTGAAGACCATTGACGTTATATGATATGGATACATTAGTGTATAACGCAAGTTATGAGAATATTTTCGTTAAGAAAGTTCACAGGGGAAAGGTGTGTTAACAGCAGCGGCTGCGCATAAATAGGCGCGCGCCAATAAGGATTTTATTATTGACGAAAGGTAGATGGGACTCGTTGTGTATCCATATCGTACAACGTCAATGGTGAAAACTGTGGAGATGTGGAGAAAGTGAATACGTATCAGCTGTGCGGTGTTGTTCTTCAAACTTCTTTGTGTTTTTTAAAATTTTTTAGAATTTAAATTGCATCTTCCTTGAGAATTCAATGCTCAATAAAGTATCTTCCTCAATTGATTTGTTTAAGTTACGATTCAAAAAATTGCTCAAATTATGAGTGTAAAATTTCTCCAGAAACCATGGTTTCCAGAAGTCGAAAATGAGCTCGATACATTACAATTTTTAGACGCTTCCAGAGGTATAGTTTGGCTGGTTGGTAAGTAACAAAAAATTTTATATTTTCAGTAACATTATTTCAATATAACAAATTGACAAATTTTGCTTTTGTTTTAAGAACAATTCGGATATATTTTCGAACCAGTTAAAAATGATTTACTAGGAAATATAGAGGTTGGTGAATATATTCATTTGTATCTTTTTTTATTAAACGTTAATTGATCATTTATCGCTTTTTATCTTATTGTTCTGATAAGTCATAACATTATTGATTGAATTGATAGATCGTATTTAATTTAAGGCATGGTTTAACGACATAAGATAATTTTTATTGATATTTGTTTACATACGCAGTTCTTTTATTTACCATCTAGTAATTGCGTCAATAGCCGTAGGCATAATTAAATGTTTTTTTGTCATATAGAAAATCAACAAAAAATATTTGGAAAATACGGAAGAATTTAATTGTTTATTACGTTTAATCTTATACGAAAATAAAAAAGGCGAAGACTTTGCCACGGAATCTCTATTATGGCTCAGAAGGTAAGGAAATTTTTACATATCTCCGTTATGTGATTCAGTGATACGTTCCTAACGAGTCCGTACATTTCAGAGGTTTATCTTTCATGGGGAAATTCTTATCAGTTTTCATTGAAAATGAAAAAAGAGGTAAACGCGATGAGGATTTATGTCGAGTAATGGCCATAGCCTATGAAGAAACTTTAGAGCCTCATCATGGATGGGTGACTCGTCTAGTATTTAGGGTAAGAACGATATTTTCCCTCATTAATGACACGTTTTTGGTATTTAAATATGACAATATTTTCACAGGGATTGAAAACGTGCTGCCCCTCAAGATCTCAATTATTGACTATAATGAGAAGTGAAAATTGTAATGAAGATGAGTTAATGATCGCATTATCAGACTATTCGAGGAAATTATCATCTACGTTAGAAGCGTTAATTATTTTCTGTAAAGAACACAACATTGAGCCGTATCATTGATTATCGTACAAAAAATAGCAAATGGATTTACTTGTTTAGCTTTTAGATTATTTTTTGTATTTGCTTTTCGTTGCAGTTTTTCTTTTTAATTTTTTTTCTGAAATAGTATTCTGTGATAAGATAGTGTTTTAGGAAACAGCGAGAATAATTATTTTATGAAAGAGGAGTAGTATCAAATACTAAGGAATCATGTTAAGGATATGTTCATTTTAACGGTTACATTGATTTTAATTTTATAACTCGACCATTTCATCAATAAAAAAATTTCTTTTTTTGAATTATTACAAATTCATATAGCAGGTAGTCAGGTACATGGAAAACGTATATTAAAGTAATAAGAAAGTACTCAACACACAATTTAAAGTAAAAAAATATCTTGCAAAGTAGGCCCATTTTAAAAATAAAATAACGTAAAACATAAATGCGAAGACACTAAACAAAAGCAATATTAGGTAATGACTAGATCAAATATATTGCTTCAAGAGTGCAATCAATTTTCATTGTAATCTTCGGGGAGCTTATTTTTATTATCCCTAATTAATGAGATATCTGGACACGCGGTGGAAAGCATTGTAGCAATATCATAATGACGATTAATGATGGCTCGATGCATGGCTGTTCTTCCATCCGCGTCTTGTTTCGATATTTCAGCCTGATTTTTTAATAAAAACTCTACCACTGATTTTTTACCTGATATAAATTAATAATTCATTAATTGATTACGTATATATGAAATACAACTATAGAGAAAAGGTAACGCTTACCACTAGATGCGGCTCTATGTAAAGCTGTCGCTTGACCGGCTTTAGTTTCAGCATTAACGTCAGCCCCAGCTTTTAATAATATTTGACAGATGTCCAAATATCCTCTAGATGATGCATAATGTAAAGCTGTGTAACCGGCGGCGTCTCTTATGTCAACCGGAGTGTTTTTGGAAAGTAGTTTTTCAATTTTAGCTCTATCGTTATCGCAAGCTGTAGAATAATTTGTCATCAATTTCTTGCCTCATTAGATCGATAAAAAAATGATTTATTTACCAGCAGACCAAATACCCCTTTCGAAATCCATTTCGTCGAGGTTTTGAGCTAAATTAGAATTGGCTTTGTTTTTGCAACAATGAGCGTGCGACATATTGCTTACTGAAAAAACAATATTTTCAGATTTAGTTCAGAAGTACAATAACTTTGTAATTAGAGGTAACTCACTTGGCTAATTTAAACTTATGTAGCGAATCACATTTCAGAATTCTTAATACTAATACTGTAAAAAAATTCGAAAAATTAGATTCAAGTAATTTCAAGAATATTTCTGCTTTACATGAACCAGTACTCACGTAGTTTGAGAAGTATTATCAGAATCAAGATCACAAGCGTATTTCCTCATGGTCCACATGTATTCATTATAATCTTGCTTAACAGATGTGGAAGAAGATGCCACTATTTGATACCCCAATTTCTCCAAAGCGGACAATATCACACAAGGATGTTGTAAGTACACGATTGTACATTCATCACAGTACCCACCACATGGGTATTTCGCCAAAGATTCAATATCCTGACCTGAAAAGAGATAAAGAATAAATTCATAATGTAATATTTAATGCACAAGTACTTACTTTTCAGTCCAGAAACTAACACTCTCCACGGATATTTATTATCATATGAAGCTAAATTACCACGAATAATTATATATGGCATTGAATCAGAGTTAAAAAAGTGAGGTAATTAATAATTGAACGAAACAAAATTGCAATTTAAAGTGTGATCAGATATTTACTTTGGATTACTAATCAAGACTTCACGGTTACGAAATGCAGAATGACGTTGTGCGTTATACGCGACGAAATTGTCAACTGTCTTTAATTTAATTACAAAGTGATTTAATTAATTAGATTAATTTGTTGATATTATTCACGTCTGAGTGGCTCGTAAAATTAAAATTTAATTTCAAATTGATTTTTTTTACTGCGTTTCCAGATTTTTATTTTGTTTACGTCTTTGCTCAAACTGAAATTTGATAACAAGCGTCAGTGTTACCATATTTAAGATTTTAACATTACATTTGTTTTAAAAAAATGAAAATTTCGAGTTTTTGAATGATTTTTTAAATGAAAACTAATATTAATATTAATAATAAAATTTGACTAAGAAATCCCTGGAAATAAAGGTTTTTAGAATTCGCATCATCTTTAGATTACATTAAGATATAATTTAAGAACAATCATGACACAATTTCATCATCGTGAAGGTGAAAACAATGATCCTCTGATTACATGAAATTTACCCGGTTATGAAAAACGAATTGATTGTACTTTGATTGCAATTTTGACTTTGAAAATTTTTACAGAAGGTTATTAAAAATATT
>QBDW01000090.1:0-55826 GCA_003261595.1 Maconellicoccus hirsutus | reverse complement strand
AACGCAACGTCGCGCGTAAGTCTAAACGAAGCGCTGCTGCATAGCGAGAAGTACCGATTACCGCGCGCGCTTAACTCAGTACTTGAAAAATTTTTTTCTCAAAATCTACCGATTTTTGGGTTATGGATCATATAACGTTTTTTGTTTGAAATAATTTTAAGATTATTTTGCGATTATTTTAGAGTCGATAAAAACGATTTAAAAAATGTCGGTTATAGTATGCGATTTAAATCGTCTTTCTTGGAATTTTTTTTATACATCTCGCGAGATATTCGTTATTTTGAAGAAATGAAAATAATTGAAATTATTGCCATTTTTTAGCACTTCTAATATATATTTTTTTAATACCAAGGTATTTTATTATTATTTCGTTTTCGTAATTATCATATTTTACAAAATATCAATACAGACAAAATATCAAGACGGATACTACTTCTTGTTCCGGCGCCATCTACTGGCACCAATCAACTACCTGTATCATCTTTAATACCACGATAATATATCTAACGCGAAAAAGCAAATGAAATAAATGAGGATCGATTAAACTCACGAGTAAAATCACTCAGGGAAATTATCCATAACGAAATTTTCGACCATCCGTACTACCCGGATTCAATTCGGCGACCTTCGAACTTCGCCAAAACGCAAATTTTCAAGCATCAGCCGACGTTCTCCTGCAGAGAACAATTTGTAAGAGAAGGTATCCCGCGTAATATAATTTGGAAACGGCGAGATGATTTATTAGGTGGACTCGATCATAAACGACACGGTGAAAACTCGAAGGGCTCATTCGGGCAATTGGCGTTATTTGACATGTCGATTTTCCAAACGACTTGGTTATTAATTTTTGCTATTCTTGGGCAGATTTCTCCAGCATTGAGACGACGCATTGTTGATTATTTGGACCGTTTAAATGACCATTTGTCATTGCATTCGTCTACCGTATAATTATTCAATATGGTCGTGCCTGTGTTAATGTTATTTTCGTGATTATTCAAAATGGTACCTTTTGGAAGATGATACTTTTAGAGAATTGAAATGTTTGTTTTGGAAACAGCGATAGAAAAAGGTGTAGGTTTGTAATGCTGTTTGAATTTCGTCTTGTAAATATTTACTTTTTATTTTCGGCTTTTCAAGAACGAAGATTATCGGTGTTCGCGTTTGGTAATCGGTCTAAGCGCGTAGTATCGTGTTGTAACTTTCATGATATCGAAAATGTTGACACGAAGCTAAATTATCGTTATATCCAGAAGCGTTTTTAACCTATACCTAGGCGTACGCTTTCGGATAAATTAATGACGACGAAACGTAATAACAAGCTTCCAAATAGATTGGCGAATGGTTATTTCCTGAAAAAGAAAGCATATTACAGTTGGCATTAGCGATACAAGATGAACGCGCCAGAACGTTTCGTCGAGAATATTGATAGAGCTATTCGTCGTACGGCAGAAGATTTGACGTTAATTAATGACCTGTGTGAAAACGATAACGCGCGCGTACCGTTAAATATCGTGTATGTCGGAGGACCGGACGTCAAAATTTGCCACGTATTTGGTAGAATGTAGTGGTTAATGGCGCATACGCGAAACCGCCACATGACGTGATGGCTGCATGATCAATGCGATATGGAGCCCCGGATCAGATAGATTGATAGATCAATATATCAGCGATGAACTTGCTGTCTTAATAAATTAGAATCACTTTTCGAATTATACAGGCGAAGACGCATGAAGTCATAATTAGCGTCGAATGGTCAAGAAAGGTCGTGGGTTCCGTCCAAAAACCATGAAAAAGGAAAAAAAATACAGCAAATTAGAAAACTTTCGAATGCCAATGCTAAATTCTAGATAATCGCTGATTTTAATGCAGCGTTGCTGCAGGTGTAAAGAGGAGCAAAGAGGGTACTTTGTATTGAGTCTGAGTTTTCTGGAAGAGTCAAAAAAATTTCAAATCATATTCCATCATTAGGTCAATTTTTCTTACAATTAACTTATCATGAACAAATTGAGTAATAGTCCAAAATAAAATTTGTCTTGGCCCCTTGGTCCATTTTCGCTCTCAATGACTTCGCCAGAACGGAGCTTTCAGCGTTGATGAATTTTTTAGCTGTCATTTGAAAACCAAAGAATTCAATTAGAAGACCATTAATTCAAAGGAAGTGAATTTGTAATATTTTTTAAATAATTTAGCTCAAAATTGACCTTGAATTAAAAAAAAAAGAAGAAAATCTGAAATTTAATACATGCCAAGAATTTATTGTATTTTATAACAAACTTTATAAAGCGTAAATGGCAAATTCGTAAATTTCATGTTTTTGTATTTAATCCCTCAAAAATCTGTGTTTTACTTTCATCTTCGCTAAAACCGGTTTAATCAAAAAAATAGTTTATTTAGAAATTGAAGCTCGCTAAATTTTCTACAAAATGAAGTCCTGAAAAATTAATGTCACTCAACCATGTTTTCTGTTTTTAAAGCAAAAAACAGCATAATGTAGTTTTTTACTTGTAACATCTCGAAAAATGATTTTGTCAAAAAATAGTTTAGTTCAAAAGTACCGGGTGGCCAATTGATCGTGCCCCCCCCCAGAAAATAATTTTTTTTTTGTAAAAATGGAAGCAATGGCTTAAACAATGTTGAATTGGACATCATTTTCTTCATTAAAAAATAAAATTTGGTCTTATCAATCCGTTCTAAAGTTGAAAAATTGCAATTTATGTTGTTTTTATAAATCTTAAAAACATTAAATTAATTGCAATTTTTCTTCATGGAAGTGAAGTAATAAAACCAAATTTGATTTTTTATTGAAAAAAATGATGTCCAATTCAACATTGTTTAAGCCATTGCAGCCATTTTTACAAGAAAAGTGGGAAAAAAATAATTTATTTTCTCGGGGGGAGGGGGCGACAATCAAACGGCCACTCGCTAAGTGAATTAAATTCTCTACGAAATCCATAAAAATAAATTTTAGGCCACCAGGCAAAATTTCGAACTGGGGTGCGCCAAAGTGAGGAAGATTTTTGACGAATTTTTTCACGTACGTAATTACTTGAACACATTTTTTCATTTCTAGCTCGGTGAAAATTTATTTTATTAAAAAATGAGTCTAATTCAAACATGAAGCCCTTTAAATTCTCTTAAAAATGACCGGAAAATAATTCAACTCGCTGAACTAATTTTCGAACTGCAATTCAGCAAAATTGGGAGTTTTTGATGGTCAACCTGAACTCAACTTATAAAATGGAGACTTCTCATTCGAATATGGTCAGATCACCTAGTAGGGTCTCTCTTTCTCTCACCCCTCCGATCGTTCTTTGATGATGGAAAAGTACCAATTTCTAGTAAACCTGATCTGGCTCTGATGCACTTTTCACACCTATTTTTGCTGCGCTTCGAAAAATATGTCAATCAACTATTCAAAGTATCTCATACAATATCTAATTTCATCCTGCAAACAATCCATCTCATTTTTACTTCATGTGAAATCGTATAATAATATTCACCTTCACAAGCTCAAGAAGGTTTGTCAGGAAAAAACTCTATAATTCGAGTAATAAGGTTCGAAAGTACATTACCGCAACAGTCTGGGAAACTATGTTAGGACATGTAAACGATTACGTTTTTTTTTTCGCGGATTACGCTACACTGACCAACCCTACGTTGATTCGGGGAAATTCGGCTAATCGGATCACCTAACATTACACACGAAGAGTTCGCAAAACGCGAAAAACAACAAGTTAAATACTGTAATTTTGTCATTAATTAAGCATCTTTTTACGATCCACTCGTGTATAAATTCTACTCGCACCATTGTTTCTTAATGAATCGAAATGGCTTTCACTTTTACGTGTGTATACAAACGTCGACGACGACGACGCCAAGTCGGTATTTTCCCGAAGAGATAATCCCGAAACCAAGGAAGAATGAAGAAGCAGAAAAAGTATCGTGAAAAGTATCGAATAATCTCTCGCGTTTTCCTTCGTCGCATGCTCCTTTTCATGTTGAGCCGAACCGACGAACGCGATATCGAAAGGTACGCGAGGAACGCGTGCTCCGACGACACCTGGATATTATAATAATTACGATGCGTTTCTGCACACACGATCTTAGAAGTGAAACCGTTTACGTCTGTCGTTTTTTTTTCTTACGTACGCAAGTAGAGCATACCTATAAAGATCGCACGTGGTAATATATATCATTACCGGTCTCCATACGCGCGCGGTTGTCTCTTACCATGCGCGTAAATACCTCCGATGACACAGTGAGCCATTCTTAATACGGCCTTGTGGAATTCCGCGTATTTTTATCGTCTCCAGAAAGTAACGAAAAATCATTCTTGTAGTTTGGATATCTCCAGTGGGTATTTTTCGGAGCAACATAAGGAAGTTAGCGGCTTAGGTCCAGTTAGGAATTTCTCATAAGCGAACGGTTTTTTTTTTAGTTCGTATACGCGTAATGTTGAGAATTTAGATATGGACGAAAAAGAATATACAGTTCATTGAGATAATTTCGGTACATTTTCAATACGCGTAGTGGTTCGTAGCCTCGTATGTGATTTGTAATTCATACAACGTGTATGAGTATAACAAAACAACCGTTTTATGCTCCTTTACGAGGGGAAAATCCGACTAATGAGTACCGAAACGAATTTTAAAGAACTCGTCGCAGTCGGTGGAAACATAAGGTAAATTAATAAGGCGATTAATTTATTTGACAACTGGTCAAGGGTTATTGTTGAGTTATCTTCGCTTATGGAGATTCGTCGTACCATCGGTGAAGCATCTTCGAGAAGATGGACTGCCTAATTGCGCTTTTTGTTCGTGAGCTGAAAGAGCGCTGTGTGGTGTTGCCCTCGGATGACCCGTGGGCTTGAAATCGACACCGTAATGATCCTGCTCCCTGCTGATGATGTATCGGTATGCCATGGGAGATTTTTTCGTATTGTGTATCGGATGAAAGAATTTCAAGTAAGAGAAGGGCGGGTGAATTCAATTTAGGTATTTGAAATTTACGAAGTACGAGCGAGGTTTATTTGTCACATGCGCATATACTCGTATACGACTTGTAAATTTACACCAAAGTTCTGAAAAAAGTTCAATGTGAAATTGATAACAAAATGTTGTCGATGGCGACTGTGAAGTCGTTTTCCAATTGCCAAAAGTTCTGTGAGAATTTAATGCAAGTTTGCTGAAAGTTGACCATAATTTTGTCAGAAGTTTACTGAAAGTTTGTTAGAAGTTTCCTAAAAGCTTGTCAAAAGTTCGCTAAAAGTTTGTCGAAAGTTTGCTAAAAGTTTCCTGAAAGTTTGTCAAAAGTTTGCTAGAAGTTTGTCAGAATTTTACTGAGAGTTCGTTAGAAGTTTGCTAAAAGTTTGTCAAAAATTTCCTAAAAGCTTGTCAAAAGTTTGCTAAAAAGTTTGCTGAAAGTTTGTCAAAAGTTTGCTAAAAGTTTGTCAAAAGTTCGCTAAAAGTTTGTCAAAAGTTCGCTAAAAGTTTGTCAAAAGTTTGCTAAAAGTTTGAAAGTTTGTCAAAAGTTTGCTAAAAGTTTGTTAAAAGTTTCTTGAAAGTTTGTCAAAAGTTTGCTAAAAGTTCATCAAAGGTTTGTTAGAAGTTTGTCAGAATTTTACTGAGAGTTCGTTAGAAGTTTGTTAAAAGTTTGTCAAAAGTTTGCTAAAAGTTTACCAAAGCTGTGCTGAAAATTTACCAAAGGTGTGCTGAAAGTTTACCAAAAATATGCTAAAAGTTTGTCGAAATTTTGCTAAAAGTTTACTTACTAGTTTGCAGAAAGTTTACCAATGTGTGCTGAAAGTTTTCTGAATGTCTGTCAAAGGTTCGTTAAAAGTTTATCAAAAGTTTGATTAAAGTTTGCTTAAGGTATGCTGGAAGTTTTTCGAAAAAGTTTATTTGTAAAAAGATTGGCACAAGCTTGCAAAACGGTCTTTTGCAATTCTGGCAATCTGTCTTCAATCTTCCAGCAAAATTCTGGAAAACTTTTAGCAGACTTTCGGTACTTTTCCAAAAAGTTATTGGCAATTTTACGGTGAACTTCCAGGCAGTTTTCCTAAAATCTTCCAGTAAAATTTTAGCAAACCTTCAACCATTTTTTTATAATTTCTTAATAATTTATCAATTCTCAAAAAGAACTAAAATTTGTAACGAAAAATTTTGCTGTAATTTTTCGTTCCTTGAAATTAACGATATACTTCATCATTTTATTAAATTACAATTCTTTCAATTCCTAGGTTATCGAATGACATAATGCAAATTTTCTCAATGAAAAAAACCTCTCAAAACGGTCTCTTCGAGCTCACGAATTCTCCAAGGTTCGTCATACATCATTGTTGCAATTCCACTCACAAAATGTGCGGAATGATGGCGAAAGTCCAAAAAAAAACGAGTCCATTCGTTAAATCATTCCAATCACATCTTTTCGGTACTTTGATTCCACTCGAACACTCGTATCGCCGCGAATCGAAAACGTTACAAACAATGGAATAATTTATGCAGATGATAATCCGTTTCGATACGACGCATAATCTATGAAATCCCGCGTCGTCGTATCATCAACGGCAGCATCAGTCGCGATTTGAATCTCGCGATGATGTAATTATCACATAAACGCAGCATCTTTAAAAGGCGACGATGTTACGGGAAAAGCTAGTCGTGGTGACATTGTTATGGGATGCGAACAATACACCACGAGGTTCTAATTGAGAAACTACCGTCGTTTGCATATTAAACAAAAGACCAAATTCGCGATTCGGATTAATTAAAATGCAACCGCGGATGGTCATCGATGTCAGTCACGATTGACACGGTAATACGATGGTAGGTGAAATTAGAATGGAGAACGTAGGCGCGAACGAGCACTACAAGAGCAGGAAATAATATGTGCTACAGACGTTAATCACGAGCTCGATGGATCATTAAAATTCCAAATATAAGGTTCGAATTCGACGCCGAAGATGAATTTTGTCAACGTGTGCATTAAAATTTTATCAACGCTCGTGTACATATAGTTGCATGGCGGTGCGCCACCAATACCAAACATATTACGCTTGGAAAGTTAATATACCCATTAACAAAGAGTTGTTAACCTTTCGTCATTTCTCTATGAACAGTTATCACTTTCTTTTTAACAAATTACGCAACCGGTCACCTTTTTTTTATTATTACAAATTCACTTTTACTCGGTCGTCGATACTCGAGGGGAAGCTTGAAAATTTGCATACGAAATACAGATCTGGTTTTTCGACTCGAATTCATCTCGCAGTCGCCGATGAGCCTAAACCATCGCTGGTTTGACCTTAAGGTATTTCCATCCACGGGTTACGTCATTATCAAGCTATTACGATTTCCGGTAATGCGTCCAAAACCCAAACCACGTCCGAATTGGGAAATGAAAAATTTTATCAAAAATGTAACAAGCTACGTGAACGTTTTACTAAAAAGTCAAATGTAAAAGTGGAATCGTGACAGAAATTGTATCGAAAAATGTACCAATTGCCGGAGTACTGTTGGATACCGTTACTAACGTTTAGTACTTCGATATTACATACCAATCGTCTCGTATATAAAACGGTGATAAGGAAGAAGTACGCATTTTACAATAACGGGTTCATTTTTTGGCTCTTTTTGGTCCAACGATAAGGAAAATGGTAATTGCCTTACTTAGCTCGGTCGTGACTTCCTTACGATGTACGGTACATCAACGTTGATCACTTTATGCGTGTGGTCTCCCTTCCTGTACGCGTGAACCTTTGCTCTGTGTTTGGAATTTACGTAATAGTAATGTCTGCTTTTAACAGCTGGCTCGATTATTCGCCCGAAAGGATTAATTATTTGCATAGCGAATGCGTATGGTTTTATCGTTGTTTGGATATACCAGCACGTCCGGGAAGAACGCTCGGAGGTCATTTTTGGGCAAGTTTGTGTGAACATCGTAAAGTACATATGTACCAATGCTTCGTGAGTCATTCAAACAGCAAGTCGTTGATCTGCAAATATGACTATGCGAATGTTGAAATTAAATAAATTGAGGGTTTGGTTGGATAAGGAAAAAAAAAACATTTTTTGCAACGCGGAATTATGCGGTATTATTTCGAGGGCAATGCCATCGTAAGTTGATGATTGCGGATTCGTCTACGATAAGGATTGCAATTCTATTGTCGACAAATTCAAGTTTTCGTTTGTTGCTGAAGAGCAATTACGTTTTATGAATTTTGTTATGTGTTTCGGATTTGTCTTCACGAGGATAGAATTGTGGTTGAAGGAACTATCGAGTATTGAATGCGCTTCTTTTCTCAACCGTAGGTTTGAACTGGCGTTATAAGGCGAGTCACAGGGTGCTCAATAATTTCACCGTGTTTCTCGGTGTGATGAAAATTGCGTTTAATTTTTTCAGATCAAAAATCAATATTTAAAAAATTTTTTGAAATATTTTTCTAAATTGATAATTTTTTTGCCAGGTCGAAATTTTTTTATTATGAAATTTAGCAGCCATAAAAAAGCGGGATCTTTTATTGAATATATAGAATTTCTTTTTCACCTTATTCAGAACTAATTAATTTGCAAAATATTTTGAAAATTTTACGCAATATCAAAAAGAAAGATCACTATTTCTCACCTCTGAAGATCCAAAAGAAATTCTTTCTGACGACCCTGTCAAAATTCAAAACTTACTGTCTTTCCTTTCGGCAACGGGCTTGAAACACCTTCTCTAAACAACACCTTCAAAAATCGCCTCAAGTCTCAGTTGCTGTGCACATGGCGAAAATTTTAAAAAAAAAAAAAAAAAAAAAGTTGTCATCCTAATAAATTTTTTTTTCAATATTACTTCAGTCAACTTCAAAAAAAAATTCATTGTATCGAGGAATCGATCTTATAGAATTTTTTTTCACCTTATTCAAAACCATGTTTTTACTTTAATTAATTTGTAAAATATTTTGAAAATTTCATGCAATAAAAAAGTTTTCCTAATAAATTTTTTTTTTCAATATTACTTCAGTCAACTTCTAAAAAAAATTCATTGTATCGAGGAATCGATCTTTTTTTTGAGCTCAATAATATTTTAAAACGGACATGTTACATTGAGCTAGATCATAAGACACGTCGTTTATTCCAATTTGTCGATGAAGCAATGACGTCATCACTTGTTGAGCAACCCTTTCCGGATAGTTGAGAAAAAAGCGTTGATTTATTGGTAAATTGCTTGATCTAAGCTGATGACGTCATCGTTTATTCAATGATAATTGAGTTGAGAGGAAAAGGGACCTGGATAAATCAGTAGATGCAAAACCCTACAATTTCCGCCAGAAGAAAACTTTTTTTTATATCGTATAAAAATACAAAAACATATTTGTAAATTTATGACGTCATTATTCGTGCTGGTACAGGCTGTTTAACCCGAAAAATACATGACGTTTCCAAAACAGGCGAATTAATCAGAAAAACTGAATTATGAAATTATATCCTCAAAAAACATGTGTCATCTTGCTTGAAAATATCATTCGTCATTTCTTTTCGCCGTCCTCTCTGATCCGATAATTTGAATACATCATGCGCTTCTCAAGTTGAACAGACTACCGATAGTTTAATCATAAATCACCTCCCACCTCTCCCCCTTATTTCATCACTTTTTTCGTTCCCAGAAATCCGATTTTTTTCATTGCCGCGTAGTTCCTAACGAAATACGATACCATTTTTTTTCACTTTCTCAAAACATGAAATTATTTCGATTACGATTGAAGTGAAAAACAAAAAATAAAAATCCGTT
The DNA here is from genome assembly GCA_003261595.1 of Maconellicoccus hirsutus. Classification (NCBI taxonomy): domain Eukaryota; kingdom Metazoa; phylum Arthropoda; class Insecta; order Hemiptera; family Pseudococcidae; genus Maconellicoccus; species Maconellicoccus hirsutus. The sequence continues at coordinate 46,055 of QBDW01000090.1, read as the reverse complement.
AAGATTCCTCGTTCACGAAATTCGATCTATTTCGAATTAACGGTTTGCTCGAGAATAATGGAATTTTTATAGTTTCATAACGCATAAAATTTTTTATTACTTTATGAGCATTTTTTCCGGTCAAGGCCGACGATAAATCGAGCATCCTCATGTTCCGTCGCTTTCATTACGCTCTACGGGATAATCCGAAATATAACGAAATAAATTTCGGAATTACCGAAATCTTCGATGAAAAAAAATCGATTTATTTCAAATAGAAGAAAAAATCCCACCTGCAACTCCGTCACCCTGACAAAACACCGCTACGTGCACATCTGCGCACGAGGTTCTTAGCTAATTAAACCAGTACGAGTAGTTTAACACCCGAAGCTTATATTTAGAGTAAAATACTGTTATACGATTCAATACATAATCGTAGAAGCGATCCAGCCAAGCAGGTAGTATCTTCCTCGCAGCGTTATTACGCGTCTTGCAGAATGACCTTGTGAAAGAAAGTGTAAGAGTAATGGAAAGTGGTTTTCACCTATCACCAACGCGACATGTTTCTGCCACCACGACCGACGACTCCGACAATAACAACAAAAAAACCATTCCACCACGCTGTACCGATGGGAGGTTCGGGCTCGATCGCGCCGTAAAACAGAAACACTCGCCGCACACAATTAAACCAACGAATCGCAGAACTACCTCCGGAGACAGGTCGCTCTTCTTGAAACATTAACCCTTTACCTTTTAGTCGTCTCTTGTGATCGACACGTCAATCCGGAGGTGTTCTCAGTTTGAGTTTGTGGTGTTAACGAATATTTGTTTTTTGAATGTGGTTCGGATATAAATATAAACTTATAATGCATACTAGTTTTGTTACGGTGTTAAATAATATCGTTATATCGAATTGTATCATCTGTTTTAATCGGTTATAAAATATATTTTTTAGTTTTTTCGTATTTTTTCTCCACATTAAATAATCATGCGTAAATCTGTCACTCGTAAAGTTTCGTTTTAATTTTTGTACACATGTTTTACCATGAAATGGGGAAATGATCTGCCAAATAATCGACAAAATAACCTGAGTATGAAGCATAGAAATTCCAAATATTACAGGTAAGACGATTACCATTTTTAATTCATCGGTAATTGGTAAATTGTGGTAAAATAATTTTTTATTGTAATTTTGGAGAATTATGGTAAATTCTACGATTCAGCCATCGATACCGTCAATTTTTCAGAAATCTGAAAATTTGATACAGAAAAATCAGAGAATTTGGGTTTCAAAAAAAAACCTCCACAATGATCATGATCATCGGAGCTTTCGAGCTAATTTTAATTCACATAAAGAAGCTACTGTTTGAAGCAACCATATAATTTCAAAATTATTCCGAATAACCAAAAAAATTAAATTTGAAAAATCCAAATAAAAATTGAAAAATTAATCAAAATATTGAAAATAAAATAATATTAAAAAAATAAAATTTATGACAATGATAAAAAATACAAATTTTTTGGATTTTATAGCTAGAATTGAATACTTGAAGATATTCTAATTAAAACGAAACCAAATTCGATTTCAGCGACAAAAAAATTTCAAGATTTTTCATTCGCAGGAAATCATTCAAGTTGGACTTTTTTAAATGTCAAATCAACTCTTTCATCAATCAGCTACGATTTCGAAATCATTTCAGATTCAAATCAATAATTAAAAAATTAGAAAGCTGGAAAATTCCAAAATTATCTGAATGATCAAGAAATATCAAATCTACAAATCTAAAATTGTCACAAATTCACGATAATAATACAAAAATATTCGATAGAAATATATCCAGCTTCCAAAATTATTCAAAAAAATGATAAAAATTCAACTGGTTCAAAATCGACGATAGTGGGGATGAACTGAATACTTTGATTTTCGATAATTTGTCTGCAGAGGGATGATTGTGAAAATATATTTTACTAAGACCTAAGACCATATTTATGCAAAAACGACGAGGTAGCAGTGGGGAGGAAGGGTATAGTGTGCTAATCCGAGGACGACATTCTCAATACAGGAAAATTCATGAATTGTAAATTGACGCCATTACGTGAAGAAATTTCGTTTTGGTTTCGCTAGATCAATTCTGAGTTCTCAAGTATTTCCCTAAATTTTCGGCGAGTTCTATCGCCTTATAATCTTCAAGTGTTTTCTTCATCGACCAGTTATGGCATTGTATTTGTTTTCAAATTTTACACATACAATAAAGGAGTTCCTTTACGATTATCGGAGCTTTCCACTTTTTCATAATTCAGAAATAACTCGCTCAAACGAAATAAAATTTTACTAAAGACCTTGAAAATTATGAAAAAATGAATCATTCATTCTGATTTTACATATTTTCTTTTCAATAATTTTTTTCCTCATCGTCGATTCAAATTTTGGCAAGAGGGGAGGGGGAGAGGGTGTCCATAAGCACGTAACATTTGAAACTGTTTTAGACGAAAATAAAACATAATTTCACAGCTCATCTCGTTAATCAGGAAATCCTCGAAAATGTCCCAAACTCCTTATTTCCTCATAAAAGTTGTACCCAAACCTTCATGTACGGTAGATTACAAAAACAAAACCCTCTTCTAAAACTACTTGTGGTACCATTATAATCGGGCCACAATGTGCTGACACCAACATATTATTATTGTCATGTTATTATTGCAAGGGAGACCTATGGTCTTCACTTGGTTTTTTGCACGTTGCACAAATACACGTTCGCACGGAAAATCGCGTCTTCATTTCCAAGTAAATCGAAAAACTGGAATCGATTTCTCTTATATTTACGAATTTACTTCCACCTTACTTCCAGGTATAACGGTTCGATTGTGAATTAACGTAGTAAAATTGATCCTACAATATTCAATTAGTCACATTGTTAATAATTTTGGTATTAGAACATGGCGCAGAGTCATAACAGTACGATCACATTTCCTTCGAAGGATGAATGGATAGCAGATTTCGAGAAAATCGGTTTCGGGGAATTGGATTCAGACAAATTTGCCGGTAAATTTTTGGATGCAAAAATCTTGAAAAACGTTGTCAAATCTTTGGATGACGATGACTTAAGAACAATAGGTATCGAAGTATTGGGAGAACGAAAATTAATTTTGCGATGGTTGAAGAAATCAGAATCGTCAGGAGACGCATCATCTAACCCGGAGTTAGAAGTCAACTTCACCTCGTCCGATTTCAAAGAAATCTCAAAGTTTAATTCATATGTCGACAAAACTGGATTAATAGAAGTCATAATCAGAGAAAGGTCATCATGTTTAGCAGTAGCACCCCGTCGCTTTGGAAAAACTTCCAATTTGAGCTTGATTCGATATTTTTTCCAATTGGAAATTACAAAAACTGGCGTTCCTATAACGCAATCTGTCAATGCAAAAGAATTATTCGAGACACATTCCGTGAACATCGGTACTTACTCGAAAGTGATGCTATGAATGATGAAGACAAAAAATTTCTCCAATGTCTGCTCCGGTATACAGAACTTACTGACCGTGAAATTCCTATCAGCTTAAGAGAACTGTCGTTTTATTTATTGAAACATTTCCATCGCAAATCGCTAGTCCTGCTGGACGAGTATGATGCTTTATGTTTAAATACTATGCTCAGTTTAAAAAATGAAGAAGATACAAAGAAATCGATACAGCTTTGTTCCTCAATTCTTACATTTGTCCTCAAAGACAATGACGCCAACGTGTGGTTAGGTTTCCTGACTGGAATATCGTTTATTTCAACTGCTGGCCTTTCTGCTCTGAACAACTTGAATCGACGTTAAATTTCTAACGAATAATGCCTTTGCCAGGTTTTATGGTTTAACTGAATCAGAAGTTGACTATTTATTAAATTCTCTAAAGCTAAACCATTCGTTGAATGAAGTAAAGTCTTATTATAATGGTTATTCATCTGGTGGCAATGATATTTACTGTCTATATTCGATACTACAATATTTATATACAGGCACATTACACAATCATTGGACTGAATCAGGCGTTTTTATTGGCTTCAAAAAATCCTTGAAGATTACTGAAGTGAAGTTTTCAATAGAACAGTTACTGCAAGGTAATGTTATTCCGATGTTATTCAATTTCTACCTCGAACAAGGGTATTTAAGCCCCGTTAAAATATCTCGAAAAGAATTATACGTTAAAATACCAAATGAAGAAATTAGAGCCGAATTTTTGAGACTATCAATTCAATATTATACCATTACTTGGGGATTAGACATGTCTTCTGTAAAAGATTGTGCTTTTTATCTAGATAACATTTTTGACGACGTTCAAAAACATTTATTAGAATTTTCTAATACTCTAATAAAAATATTATGTAAAGTAACTTTGTCCGATGGGCATCCTATGAATGAGGCTGCATTACATCATATTGTGTATTTCATTGGACTGTATTCAAAATATAAATGTTGCACGGAAATTTTTTGCAAAAGAAAAAGACTAGATTTAGGTTTCATATGGAAAAAAGCAAAAAACCAAGTGAAGACCATAGGTCTCCCTTACAATAATAACATGACAATAATATGTTGGTGTCAGCACATTGTGGCCCGATTATAACAGTACCACGTCTTCATTTTCTCTGTCGGAACATATCCGACACTACTCCAGTACAACCCCCAACGAATCAATTTCGCGAAAAAGATTTCCAACATTTGGGTAAACTTTTATCGCAAGTTCGCAGTATTTATTTAAAAGATGGAGTGAAAGTACAAGTTGAAGAATCGCTTTAATGTACCAATTCTTAATGTAACAGGTTTCATCTTTTTAAAGAGTGTATAACTTATAATAACATCTTAATGACCTGATGTAAAGCGATTTAACGCCATCAAACGAGAGAAATTTAACTGTTGCTGAGGATTTAAACATAAGTTATATTAATTCATCCATTCTTCGATATTAAATTATTGCTCCGATTTAACGACTTGATAATTGGTCGTCGATAATTTTAATGGAATAGGTAGATTCCGCGTATCACGTATAAACGAAGAGCGGGGGTGGGAGGGGGCGAAGGAGGTATCGCTAACGTGACGATAACGCTATTAAAGGTTAAAAAGTCGATTTGTATTGTTTGATCTTAAACCGATAACTGAGGCGGTTGATGGGTACCTTAATTGTTTACTTTATTGAAGATAAAATTGGCGAAATTGATTTACAATTCGCATCTGTGGGAAAAAAGCGCGACTTCGAAAGGAATTCTACACAAAACTACTTGCGAAGTTACGTTTCTCAACTCTATGTAATTATTTACTCGAAATCACTCGTTTTCGTATTTCGTCTTATTTATATTCAGAAATTATTTTTACTCCGAGCGGAATGCCGGCGTAAATTTTTCAAAACACTAGAAATACACACCAAAGGTTATTAACACAGTCGAAGTGATGTTTACAATTATACCGAACCGGTTTCCAATATGCTAAGTTCGCATCTCTCCGGTGCGTAAATATGTGGTATCTAGAATTCAGGAAATTCGAAAATTTTCCGCCGCCACGTCGCACGATGACCTTCACTGCATACGAGATATTGTTTCGGTACAGAAGACGCCATAAGTAAGGTTAATATATAGATTAGAAACTTGAAACAATGCCCGATTACGATGTGCTTTTTTCATGTGTATTTCCGGTGTATGATTTTCGTTTATGAGCGAAATGATTTCGTTTTCACTTCGAGAAACCAAACGCAAATGGTGGGTTCGACGCGAAGTTGATGAAATAATATACCTTAAGGTATTTGTAAAATCAATGCGTAAAGCTTGGTTTTGTGTTTTGGTCTAAGAGCAACGAACCCGTGAAAGAATGCGTATTGTTTTAAAACCAGTGGGAGTAGGCTTAGTAAGGCGGTGGCTTGAATTAGTTTTACGTTGGAGTATTTCCGCGACAGAATGTAGCCGATTTGGTTGGCTGATTGGGGATTCGAAATGTCGACGAGGGGTTCTCAGTAGTTGAGCGAGTGAGTGAAAAGGAAAGCTGTTGGGTTTGTCTTTGGAGTATTTTTTTGGATTGGAGAGTAGTCTATATTTTTGGGGAAAACATGTTGGCATGAATTTTCTTCAAAAAGAAAACTCATCAGCTTAGTTAAACTTTTTGGCAACAGAGTGCATTGCTAACTTACTGAAACATTGTATAAATTAACCCATCGACATCTTTTCTTGAGGCAGCCGGCTCCAGTGTGCTCGGTCTGCAATGTTATCATAACAGTTCCGCACATCCTCCTAACTTGTCCGATTTATAACTCCTTCCGATCAAGATGTTTTCCTACCAATCCCACTCTTCAAATCCTCTCCGATAATTCTAACCTCTTCTACCTTTTCTCCTTCCTGAGGGACAGTGGCCTCTACCGTTTTAGGACCTCTACTGCTGTCGTGCCTCTAACCACAGGGTTGTATACGGCATGTTAAAAAGAAAAAAAAAAAAAGAGAGACATATGAAGATGAAGACCATCTTATACTAACACTAAAAACACTAGATTCAAATTCTCTCTGCAAGTCATCGCAGAAATGAAAATTGTTCATTTTTTTCGTAAATTATCGTGTACTTAATATCCACAAGAAGCGCTGTTCTTCAACTCCCGCTCAAAAATCCTCGAATCAGATTCAACGCGGAGAACCGAACAGCAAACACGTCCGAACGCCTTCGTAGCAAGCGGAGAAGTGATATAAACCGCCTCAACCCTCCCCTCCTCTCGACCATCGTAGTAGTTAAAACCAAACACCCCCTTTCTTCACCGGTTCCGGTATGTTTGACAAGTACTTAGTTGTAGAAAATTGACCAAAATTTTACAACTTCTTATTAATGCTGAGAATTTAATTAAGAATTGAAATTCATGGCGTCCATTCCTTGGCTCAATGGGTTTTCTGCTTCATATCCTTCTCTTTAGTCAATTCTAATCAAATTGACATCAATTTTAATTAAATCGACAACTACCTCATTAGCGCCCATTTTGAATAAATTTTCAATACAAGGGACACTATTGTCATATCTTCATATCCATCAAAGTTCCATTTTAATTAACGCAGATGTAACCAGTTCTGGGAACATTTAGGACACAGATTTATTCGCTGACAAATTTTACCAGACTGAAACACCGTGTATACATATGTTCATGGCTGACTTCTAATCCAAGAATCTCTACTTTCCATTGTGATCGTATCAAACCACCGATTATCTTAATATTCTGGAATATCAAACATCAAAATTGAGCAATTGTTTTTCTAACAATGGCTCCGGAAATATGCACGATACGGTTACAGATGTCATCCGAATGAAACTCTCCCAACAAAATTGACCAACACTCCTCACCAATCCGTCGACTCACCTTAATGAAGTACAATTACCCGATATCTAAACATACAAACCACATATTGGTGGCGATTCCGACCACACCGTGTCTTTGTTTCTAAAACCCGAGTTACCCGCGGTCACGGCTTTCGTTTTCATTTGGTCAGCGTTCAAAGTCGAAAGGTAAAGGTGATACTGTCGGGACATTGATTAACTATCATTTTCATCGGACACGTCTATACTTCCGAACTAATACGACGTATTAAACGAACAAAAGAGCGTGTTTTTTCCATGTTCCGTATACGAGACTCGATTGTTCGGCAAAATACCGTATATCGAACGCAGCGCCTTATTAGATACGGCCATGAAGACGACTCCGGTCGCAGACAATGTGTAGTGTAGCCCCCATTGTTCGGACCGGTTTGATTTCCAGGTTCGGCGTTATATTTGAATATCAAATCAGAGCTTAGACGACTGCGTACCGTGACGATGTCAAGTATTGTCTTTACCACAGATCGAGTTGTTAACTGGGAATTAGTTTTTTTTGCTAATTTAATTATCCACAGGTAAACGACGTTGTTTTTATTAGGGATTCACCGTTATATATGGTTATTATCTAACCAGGAAATTCCAGTGTAATTATCGCGCCATTAATTTACCCAATCGAAAGTGAAATTAAGGAGTAAAAATTTTTCTATATTTTGCCTCAAAAAAAACCGTAAAACATATCGGTGATGTTCGTCACGGATCACGACTTTTATACCTTGTATGGAAATTGCTACGGTTTGTATTTCCAAACTCGAGTTCCTGGGTGTTGCCCTGGCGAACGCGTAATTGACGGATGAATTTCATATCAACTTGGCCGAAAGCATCCTGACCTGATAGAAGGTTGTAGAGTGAAAATAACCATACTCGTGACCTTTGCGACTTCGTATAAGTTTATTCGTGTTGAAGAATACACGATTCATGTTTTTCGACCAAATTGAACATTTCATGTTTGGTAATGGCGACGTGAAATTTTTCCAGCGGTTGATTTTTGCACTCGGGATTTAATCGATAATTAAATCGTGTACTTAGAATGAGATATGAAGCCTTGATGTATTTCTAATTTAACATTGTAGTTTACCGAGAATGAAAGGAGTTCGTGTTTGAAACGCTAAATTTTAATTGATATGTCAAGAAAGGTAGAATTTCGTGAACTATGGTTCTTTTGTATTAAAAAAAATTATGGGTGGTGTCGCTTTTTACATTTTTTTCCAGTCAAAATTGATCGCAATTTCACAAAAACCGTTTCACATTCTTGAGGCAGGGTCTCTGAAAACTGAAAAATTTGCCAATTCGAAATAACATGAGTTGTAAGGATTTTTCCTCTCATTTGAGACTACTATATCCTAGATCTCTTCTTCATGCAGGAAGAGCATATCCTCCTTACATAGACACAACTCTCTGTCTCTGATGATGACAAAAGAAAAAAGGCAGGGAGGTTATTTCCACTTTAATTACTCAACAAATACAACCAACTGATTATTTCGTCGCAAATTTACACCTGGGTTAGTAAATTAATCGAAAAATAGCTCGAATAAAAAATGTAGCTTATTTTAAGATAATTTCAAATATACAGAAACTTTTCCCTTTACGTGTAGAACAACTGGAAAAATGTACTATTGAACTTGGAAGAAAATGATTTTACATGCATCAGCAACATGAAATTTTTTCAGCAATTAATACGCAATAAAAATTTTGATTAGATCAGCAGGAGAGACGCGACACGAAATTTGTTGCCTTGAGACAGAATATCTTCCGCTGCCCTAAACTCCCCTCCAATAAAAATCCTATTTTACAGTCCCGATGCCAAGATTTTTATCGTAAATCGTTTATTATTAAAGCCAGCGGCCATCCCTTGAAAAAAGCGCTCACCCTTGTCACCTCCTACCAGCCGGATACGCCAAAGAGATCGTGTTGAGGAATTACATCATATCGAGAACCACATCTAAGCATCTGATCATGAATTTTTAAATTTTTACATTACTTTTTCACAACTATTTACAAATATCTAAAAAATAGATCAAAAACATGGAAAAACTCACGAAAATGAATTTTTTTCTAAGAAATTTATCATGAGAACGAAATACTTCAAGAAATCCACCTCGTTCATCAAAAACGCTCCCACAATACGAAAAAAATTGCTCACCAGGGACTCGCAACCGTCCCAGCGCCTATATCAATTAACACAGCGAGTAAAAGTAATGAAAAAGAAATTCGCCATTTAATAGCAACACCTGAAATAATGATTGACATTCCACACACAGGACAATTACTAATCGACCATATATGATAAAGCGTGAAAAGATGAACTGGAATTCGCCGCATCCATATAACACGACCATCAACGCCATCACAATCACTTCGCAGACACCTCGAAAGCTCATCTTTAATAACACGACTATAGCAATTAACACACCGAAATATCATTCGTATGGAAACCACGATATATTTCCATTTCTTTTGAATATCACGACGAAGATAGAATAAAAAAACGAATAGAAAATTCGCGTATGTGTTAAAAATGGCGAAATTACAGCAGCAAGAATCGACAAGTCGAGCGGAAAATATACAAACGTGCATCGATACAAATATTATCAAAGGGAAAAGATCAAAAGAAACGGTAAATTTGGCGATAAAAAGTGATATCGATCTGGTCATGAAATACGTTTTCATTTACCGAGAAATAAGAGAATTCTGGCTTTCGTGTTTTTTTTCCACTGACCATTCTATAATTTTCTACTTAAGCAATCATTTTCAGGGATTCAAGTTTGCGTTTGAATCTAAAAAAAAAATCCACGTTAATTTCCTCTTTTGTTATTAAAAACGCATATTTTTCTAAATAGGTTGGCGAAACGACGACACAGAGGTATGGAAAACAAGGTGATGAAACGACTAATGCAAAAGACCGGTATTAACGTCGTTTCCTGATAAAGTAGTAAAAAATTATACAAATTTGCCTAAGCGCATTACACGTTGCTAGTAAAATGATTGGTCACGCGGGCGCGTTAAAATTACATAACGCGTTTATAAAATAATAGTCGTGTAATAATCGAGTTTTTATTATTTTTACCCGAATAACCCACTTCATTAATGCAGGCGCATCTTTTAATTTAGGTCGAGTCTCGGGAGGTTTTACTTTTATTCAATTAAACCACACATCGTATACGTAGTTGCTTTTGAAAGCAAAATGAGATTTTATTTCCGAAAGCGAAATGCCATCGTGAAGGTGTCGAAAGAAATGGAAAACGTTGAGTAATACTCGATGAGGTGTTTTCACGAAGATTTGTGTAATTAATTCGAATCTTCGTATTAATTTTATCGCCTCTTCTACGTATTTCTGCCGTTTTTTTCCATAGCGGACGTCGCAATTAAGATGCGAATTGTCGGATTTCTCGATATATGGACCACGTGCGCTAATCAACATTCACCGAAATGCTGCAACACCCGAGAGCGTCCTTTTGCCGAGGGTGACGTATCGAAATTTTTGGGGGTTAAATTTTTTTCCATCAAAAGGAACAAGATACCTTTAAACATGTAAAACTTTGTGACTTTGAATAAAAAATTGAAAAAAAATTAAACGGAATTTTGTACTAATATTTTGTATTTTATCATAAATTACTAAAAATAAGAAAACCATCTGCAAGAATTTTATCAAAATTGTGTAATCCGATGCTAAGCTCCCATTTTTATGGGTGTTTTAGTCCTACAAAGTGAGTTTTTTAAAAATATCTCCCAAAAGTTGGAGGGACTTCAGAAAAAAAAGAATCTGTCATCTTCGGCTTTTCTTTTAAACTATTGTCCTAATTTAAAAATAAATAAATGAAAAAATTAGTGTAAAAAAAATAACCAAAAAAATACATAATTTTAACGTAGCAAAATAAATATAAAACAAATAAATAAAAAAAATTGGTGGAAAAAAATTACCAAAAAAATGCATAATTTCAACGCAACACTTTGAGAAGTATGCAATTTTGTATTTCGACTCGAAAAAGAAAATTCATAATTTGTTACATAGAACACCAGTCAGTAAAACTTTCGATGTCAGCAACGTCATCGTCGGTACTAAATTCTATTCAAAAGTTATGAGCTTTCAAAGCTCAAATTAGATCTACACATTCGCAGAGTAATTCAGAGCTGCCGTTACAAAACTCGAGAGAGCTTGAGTAGTATTTGTTCAATTTCAGACACGATTTTTATGCAAGGCACTTGGGTGCAGAGCTGGCGAGAGCCGAGCCGAGCCCTAATGCAACTTTTTTGCGGGCCCCTTATTTGAACAGCAAAATTTTCACAATTCATTTTCTTTAAATATGGCAATAAAAAAATAGTATGTACCTGTATATCTTTTTAAAAATGATTTTTAATTTAATGTAAAACTTGTGTTAGAACTTGGAAGTTGGAAAAAATCAACATTAGGTAGAAACTTATAAAGTAAACTAAACAAAATATAAAATATATCAACTTGATTATGAATATCACTTCGAAAAATTATTTTTATTTAATAATGAAGTCGAAAAACATTAAGATAGGAAAGTACACTGATGATTTTCTTTAAAAAAAGAGCTTTTCTGGCCTTTTTTGACATAAAAGTCACTAATTATATTCTCAAAATCAATCGATTGGGATAATTTATTTTCAATACACAAAATCCTTAAACCATTAAGTCTTTCTTGGCATATGTTACTTCTTGGCCTTCGGGCTCTCGGAAAAAGCCCGGGCCCGGTGCAAGTACACCCCCTGCACCCGCCTCTCCCGGCTCTGCTTGGGCGACACTCCAGTTGTTCACTCCTTGGTTTTTTTGAATTTGAAAATTGAATTTTTTTTCTTCTTTCAATTCAAAACTCATTCATTTTCATCAAATCCACGAAATATTCTGAATATATCACATAGACGAAGTACCTTTACTACATGATCTCTCAGCTTGAAAAATCGGTTAATTACGTCCACGTTGACACGCCGATCAAACACTCACTGCGACACGACAGCTACAACAAGAAACGCGGGAAAACAGGGTATTTTTCAACAATCACACGACAAATTTGAAGGTTACGTCGACGGGATATAATGCTTTAATAAACCGATCTGTAAATCCGGCACGTTAAATCAGATTAAAGAAGACGAACAAAAACGGAAACTCTTATCGGGCGTTTCAGGACGTGGAATTATTTGAATAGAAAAAAAATTTATCATGTTTTCATCTCAGTATCACTGGGTCCTGCCGTCTAAAAACTACGTAAAAACTGAAGCTAGGCCAATGATAAGAATCACTTTATGGTTGTAGTTTTGAACAAATCGACGCGATAAATTTTCGAGAACATCAATTAAAACAATTATACGCAACGCGAGCCGAATGCTTTCAGAGGTAAAATTTTTCTCGAAAATATTTCCAGCGCTTTCCCATTAAATATGGCTATTGTTATAGGTCATTTATGTTAATTGAAAAATTCAAACGGTTTAAAAAACCAGAAATATTACAGTTTCAAACCAAGTCTACACTAATTCGAAAAAAGCCTATAGAAAGGTTAATAATTACGAGCGTACGCACAACTCGATTAACGTTCATGTATTGTTTGGAAAAAAACAACACATTTTAAATAATCTCGAATTGATTACTCGTTGGTAATTAACCATGAAAGTATCATATAATTAAAATAACTCGAAGACGTATAATAAAATTCAAAGTAGGCGTTACTACGATGAGAAAATCAGCTGATGAATTTACGAATAAATATACGAAGAAGCTGTATCCGTAGACGACGTATGATTCTTCTCGAGTCTAAATACTGTTGATAGTGAAAGTAAGGTCGAAAAGACGACTTGCTTTGTTACATTGTGAAAGTGATCTACGCCGTCATCCTTGGCGATGTTTATATTTCGTCTCTCGAGGGAGCAAAGAAAGGAGAAAAATGTTCAAGATCTAGATCAGGTATTGTGTAATCGCTAACCTTTGGATCATTAATCGTGAAAGGGCAAGTTTTAGAGGGTTTTAATGATTATGTATCCTTATATGGGGGGCAAATTATACCAAAACGTGTAATTTCGTTTTATAAATGATTTTTTCCATTTTCGTTCCGTGTGTTAGTGTTTCGTAGGTATTCGTATTTGTTTGGGTGAAAAGCATGAATGAAGTTACACATGGCGGAATTTTTCACGCCGTTTTGGGTTCGATCCGACTTCCTCGATGCGTTTCGGAATATTAACCGATGGTATTTTTATTCATATGCGGTCTATGATTTTAACGGAGGAAGTATCCGAGGCAAATAGTGGAAAATCACGATCTGTTGAGGAATCCGTTCGTATGTATCGTTTTATCACCTCGTTCGTCGATTATACCGCTGCTTGGTACGAAAGTGTGAAATGACGGTGATTTTTCAACGTATGGAACACCTCAAAAATACGGATATTTTGTTTTCTATCAAGATAAAACGATTATTGAATTTTATGTAATTCTTCACGAGCAACGAGCACGTGATTTATACCAAAACCCAAATGAACAGTAACCAGGAACTAGAAGCAATGTAACTGCAACCAAAACCAAATTCAATATCTAAGATAAACACGCAAACTAAAATCTAATAAAAACCAACCGAATCAGTACAATAAACGCAACCAAAATTAAAATTTCCAACACCAAAACGTTACAAAACCCAAAACTAATTAATTTTGCTCGAGCAACCACCACTTTAAAAATCAAATCTACAAAACACTTCAATCCCCAAGTATCAAATCACTGATCGCAATGTTGTAACCTGTCAGGTGCTATTATTTTAACGACGAACCCTCCAGCACATAAGGACTCTTGTGATGTGTGGCATTGAAAAAAAAAAACAATCGCTCGGAGTATTTTCTCTCATCGTGGTGATTCGAATTACCTACACAATACATAGACAATGCATTAGCGCCGCGAAAAAAAATTCCAATTGTTCGTTAGCCCATCGAAATAAGTGGCGGCGATTTTACACGGCGGCCCGAAAGAATTCGCAATACGTGCTTTATCGTGCATACATCAAGGAAAAATGAATTAAAAATTAATACGGTAGCGGTAGATACCTGCATTTTGAGTGACGTTAATTTTTTTCATATTTAATTGCGAAAATATGAGGACAAGGTCTGTAATGGCGTTTCGTAATTTTGGAACGATGGTGAAAAATAAGGAAAAGAAATGGACGCGGAATAGTTGCGTTTAAATGTATTGAAAAAATAATTTTTTTAATTCAAAATTTAAAAAAAAATTTGTAAAAATATTTTTGTAAAAAAATTGATTCAAAATTTAACAAAATTTTATTTTTTCAACGGGTTAATAAACTTGTTAATTTTAGTATTTTTGAATTTTTTTTCAATTCAAATAAATAAACGATAGATTATTTTTCGCTTTTAATGAAACTTTTGAAACAAAAATTGTTGGAAATTAAATGAGAAATATTTTTTATTTCGTCATAATTTGATTTTTCTGCAAATGATGGTAAAATTATTGCATAATTGAAAACAATACATAAAAATTCTTAATACAAAAAATGTTTTTCGTATAATTTCCAATAACTTTTGTTTCAATAATTTTTCTCTCAAGTCGCCCCAAGCCTCACAAAGCCGCCCCAATCAAAGAATTTCGCCAGCGATGTTGACTAAATAACAAAATTACTGCGATGAAGCGATACGAAAAAAAATATTTATCACGAAAAATTTCCTTCAATTAACTTCCAACAACTTTCGTTACAAAAGTTTTTCACCAAAGTCACCCCAAGCTTTACAAAAACCGTCTCAACATGTATATTCCATTTAATATTCGAAGCCAATAAAATTAATAAAAATCGCCATCTTGAATACAACCCTATTCAAACACTTGGCGAATTGTCGCCTTAGGAATGGCTCAACCGAACAGTGGAAGAATTTGAAAGCACCTCGATACCACCAAACCCCGTAATTTCATGGTTACCACGAATCACAATACAATCACAATACCCTTGCTTCTCAATGGTCAAGTGCGAATTTCGTAATTTTCAAACAATAAGATTACCCGAATGCGGAAAAAAGACGTTACGACATTATGTTGTCATAGTTGTCCGAGTTATGTGAAATCAGGAAGAAGTTTAGCTACCTTGGATCGTGCGCGGTTTCGAACTTTTGATCTTCGGAAGCATTTAACCCGCTAAGGATATCAAATCGGGTTCACTTCGATGACGACTCTTATGTAAATAATCAATGTAATCATTTCCTCGTACGTAATTATTCAACGATCGTAATTCATCTTCATATGGCGACAAGCAGAAGAATGGAATTTCAATTCTTTTTCGGTAGCAATTAAATGACATGTAACCATTAACTTCGATATAACAATGCACTTGCCACAATGCTATTCAACTTGCGATCTCATGACGGTTACGAATAATAGACCAAATGATATGGTTTAATGTGTGGTCGTATACAAAGGTAAAAGTTACCTCGATAATTATTTCAATGTGAATAAAAAAAAAGGCTGCAGATAACAATTTAATTAATATTTTCGATTATGTATTATTTCATTTATCGTGACCCGTCGTGAAATAGGAAGAAGGCATCTAATTTGTTGCATAATTCGAATTCAATGAAAGCTAAAAACTCGCCATTCGATGGCGATTTTTCATTTTCAATACGCCGGCCGCGCCGCCATCAATACGTAGGTTTTTTATACTTTTCGCGACTAAATGGTGTAACGGAAAAGCGAAAGTTTCGTATCATAGTCAACGAAGGCAGAATACATACAAGTCCGCTTTTATGATGTTTGATAGCAATGATAATTATTCTTTTAACGCGCGGACGGCGAATCTGCAGGCGTGCATTTTAGAATTAATCCGTTACGGCTGAGATTTGTAATAATG
Source organism: Maconellicoccus hirsutus (assembly GCA_003261595.1). NCBI lineage: Eukaryota > Metazoa > Arthropoda > Insecta > Hemiptera > Pseudococcidae > Maconellicoccus > Maconellicoccus hirsutus. Next base: position 29,854 of record QBDW01000090.1, on the reverse strand, counting down.
ACCGTTACACAAACGTATTACGATATACTTATTATTTCAGCTTCTTAAAACTTAATCATAAATTCACCATCTACTTTTTACCCTTCAAGTACAGGCACCCACGTTTAGTGAAAATTTCACCTATTCAACGTGTCTGATGAACTGATTATACAAATATGAAAGCTCCCGTCTCTTCACGTGACGTTTGAATACGAGCGAAAAAATTAATTACCGAGTTTATTCGGCGTTGTGAACTATTTGAATATGGGTTAATACCATTCTTTGTAAATTACTGCAATCACCTTTGTTTTGGGTTAGATATGAATAATTAATTTTGCGGATACAGATGACAAGTTTTTTCTTCGAGGTAAATATGTGGAGGATTTTCATAAGTGTTTGTACCATTTCGGTATTGTTGAGGTGTTCTGATTGTCGAATTGTAGGTGACCAATTTTCATTGCATGCTACGAAATGTTATATGCAACAGATAAGGTTCTCAATTTTCTAGGAATGTCGACTGAACGGAAAATTCTTCGTTATGTGACGTCATCATTGTGCTCTTATCCAACGTTCACGATATCTGATTTGTTCGTTTTCAATGACTCTCGTCTTTTTTTTTTTAAATTCCTAGATTTAGCAACAAAACGTGCAAAAAATTTGGTAAATTTTTTGACATAGAAGAAAAAAAAACATATACATAAGTACATCCCTTCTTGGTTGTATGTATTATTTATTTCGCACCATATTTATTTTTAATTAATTTTTAGCTCGAAAAAATATTTAAATTGTTCTTGGAATCGATAATAATAAAAAACATGATTCCAATAAATAATCACGAAGTAAAAAGCGATTGAACACCATAAACGTAAGCCCGTCAATTATCAGCTCCACTACATACACGCGGCGCCGCCGTATCGAAGCACCCGCCCGAGAAAACGTAACAAAGCCACGTAGACGTAGTGAAAAACATCCACTGACGAGCGCACTCTAGCAACACACTAACGAATTAACGCCCGCGTCCGCGACGTTGTACTCTACCACCGCGCCCCAGCGGTTTTGTCTCGTTCACGGATGTTCGTCGGTTGACGACTTCCACTACGCGTACACGGGACTACGCATAACTACGCGCATCGTACCTTCACCGTCCTTAGTTACGTTCCCGTTAAAACGTGCGGACTCTTGGGTCCGCGAAATTGACGAAGCCACGTATACGCAGTGGAACATACCAATCGAACGAACGCTCCCTCGTGTGCTTTCGATAAGCTTCCACTACGTATACGCGGTAGTAGTCGCATTACAACGTTAACCCACGTTTACATATTAGTGAAAGTTTCGATGCAACGAGCGCAAATATAAGGCATTTTTAACTTTTCACATTTCAGCTTTTGATGAAGATTGACTAAATGAACGTTTTTTTGGCTAATTGTATTAATTTATAAACGATTAGTGATGACCGATGAAGAAGTGAAGTGATTCATTCGAGAACGACAGAAGGCATGTCATGCATGGTGACGTCACAGAGTTGAAAAAATTTTCCGTTCAGTCGACATTCCTAGTTTACTAGAACTTTTGTTTCAACCTTTTTTTCCTCGGGTCAAAACCGGATCCATTATCGATTTTGATTTCTGTGCAAGAAATTTTGATCAAGTTCAATCATGCTGATGATTCTTAACAATTCTTTATTTCATATTCAGAACTCGTTACCAAAGTGCATTAAATAGAATTCGCTAAAATTACCCAAAGAGAAAATTTTCTCCGACGACGCGATAAATTTTACAATCAGCGAAGCAAATCGTATGTAGAAAATTTCCTATAATTAGATGATCGATAATTTAAAACAGTTATAATAATTACACATATCTAAACAATTGTCACGCATCATGTACCATCAACACTAAATGCAACATCGTCCAAGAATATTTTTCTGGATGGTATGACATTCTATACGAATTAAATATCGAAATTTACTGTCATTTGAATGTCACCATGGACATATTCTCTGTCAAATATCACGGATACTTTCTCATGACGAGTATTTCCCTCCTTAAAACCATATACATAAAAGTGATGACTGGAGATTTTTTTGTCTTTTTTTTTTGGGCAGAGGAATTAAACACGATATTATACAATTGCACAAATCGTATCGTTTTGAATCAGTTCCGTATATTGGCGACACGTTTAATCGTGTACCACTTAAAAGTAAAAGTTCTGTTTACCTGTTACGTTAAATTTGCGTAATAATTATTCGAACACCGATACAGATGGATTTCCCGGATGATATAAAACGAAGCTTGTACCGAATAGGCTCAACAAGTGAGATCATCGATTTAGATGTTACGATAATTAGATACGATAGATGAACTACCGTATGCCCAAGTTTAATTGATGGCTTGAGGATGATGAAGCATTCGGTGAAAACTAGTATGAGATGATGTTTTGATGGGTTGAATGGAAGGTGCCAATTAGACAATTCAGAGATTGATATGTTTATATTCAATGCTACTTGCCAACTTGCCATCGGGGTGAGTTACGTCGCGTGAAGGTCTAGGTAAATGTCTAGGTGAGAATTAGTGTAATTAACCAATTCTCACCTAAACAACGCGGTTCATCTGTAGTGAAATGAAATATAATACCGAACGTTCGGTTTTTTAGACAGAAACAATCGTATCCTGGTACCGGTCTAGTTTTACAAATTCTACAAAAAACCCCACATATGTAATTTTACATGGTCGATGAAACACACCAACAAAATCCGGAATCTCGGGCAACGGACACTCGTATTTCGCGAATGACTTTATAGACCACATGTTACATAACCAACGAGTACATCATTGACGTCATACATAAGATGAAAAGATATCGTTTGTTCCGGCGGTTCCATATACATTCCATCGATATTTCATCTATGTTCTAGTGCAATCTGTGCAATCTTTCTCGCATTTCCGAGTAATCAGAGAAATAGATAGAGATATATTCTCGTTTAACTTTTTCCAAGAGTTAAAAATAAATCATCATGTTTTCACTTTCAGAAATTCTCTTACTGAAATAAATGAGAATTAATTTCTTCAATTCATCTAAATCGTGTCATGAAATTTTCTGAAAAATTTTTAATCGTGACGTTGCAATAACGAGATGTCACCGAAGCAACAAAAAAATAAGTGTCTTAAGTTCAAAGGCATCAGAAACATTTTCACCTTTATCATCGGGAGTTGAACTTCGTATCTTGAAATTTTGGCATGATTTAAAAAAAAATTTTCATTAGTGACTTAACTCATACCAAATACTCAACACCAAAGCAGGAAAGTGGGAGGGGGAGTGAATTTGAAAATTTTTCCTAGCTTGACCGAGATGCTAGGTCCAAATTTCAATCGTCTTTTCAATGAAGCATACAATTTTTCCTATCAACACACGTTTCAATTTTTTGTACGTTGACCTTGACATTCGAAGTAAAAGTTTCGCGAATTGTAGCGCAATTATTCCATTTAAAGTACTACTTCTAATCTACTATGCTTTCACTTCCTTGAAAAATCTATATTAGATTTTCTGTACCATTTCTTCCTATAAAGATGTTAAGTTCATGATGTAATTTAAACACGAATTAGAAGCGGTAAAATTTTAACGCCTGTTAAAAGTTATAAAATAGGACGGTGAAAATTATTTACTACTAAGAACAACTTTACGATTAGTATTCGAAATAGTCTTATGCACAGATATCTCTCGTGCATATGTAGACGTTCGTTTACTACAACGTGCATTATGTAATGAAAAGTGAAATTTATAAGATAGCTGATTTTTGTGCAGTTGATTCTAATCACAGATGGCGAATTGTTTTAAATACACGGAGTTTTTCCTAGGTGAAATATTTTTTTACAATTTCGATGGCTTGTTAATTTCTTGTTATCGACGTGTTCTGAAGCTAAACGATGAAGTTGCTCCTCGTTTACGCGTCAGTTCGTACAAAAAAATTGCCTACTTTCTGAGAAACTTTGAAACTAATTTTTTGATTCCTTTTTCATCTTAAATATTATCGTAAATAAATTAAAAGCGAAAATTTCTCGAAGAAATGCGTTAAAAAAGCCAACACCTTCTACAGCTAAAAAAATTCATCTATATAATAGTAGCACCTCGAACCATAAATTTTAACCGGCAGAAGAACTTACGCAGAAAACTAGTTTTTTGAAACATTACGTCATTCCACAACTTGAAACTTTTTCAAATAAAATGTAAAATTTTACACAACGAGAGAAAGGTTTAAACGTCAAAGATGCAATTTCGTTTTATAACTTCAACGACGTGGAATTTAGTGAAAATTAATCGTTATTGCATAACGATGTACTTATGAACATTACGAAGTACTGTTCAAAAATATGCATGTACATTAATCGGTTCGAGAAGTTGTTTAATTTTTAAAACAAAACGTAGCAGTGTGGAAATCACATTTGGAAGTGTTATATCGATTCGTATTGTTTTAATCATATCAATCGTCCATATTCGGTTTCAAAGAAAGATCTCCTTCGAATCAATTACGATACACAACTTCGAATGTAAACGAGTAATTCAGTACAACGGTCAATACGATGAATGGTTGAAAAAGAAGTGTATGTCATCGAACTACTTCTTTTTCACATTGTTCAATGAAAACACCCAAGTATCAACCTAAATAATCAACAGGTAACTTACCATTTCGAGAATTCAACGATGACAGTTCTCTACCCAAAATGTCCAGCAAGAAACACAACGCGGTCGTATACTCATGATTGAAATGGAATAATATTCCTTAATTCAATTAAGCACCCACAATTATAACGCACAAGTTCACTGAAACAATTAATAACAAAATGAATACAAAAATACATAATATTGACATACAATCTCATTGTATCCTTTCGATCAAGCTTCGTTCGGCAACGCGTCACAACTCAATAATTTCCCAAGTTCTATTTACAGAAAATGTCAATGTAGGTAATAGGTATCTCAACCTATCTAAATCAGTTATCAATTATCATAAATGATAACATATGTTATGCTGACTGCATAATCAAATTTCATTATCGATATTAATTTTTAATTTCGCTTTTTTTTCTAATTATAAAATTCGCAACGAAATTTATAAATTACAAATCGAAAAATAATAACTCAAGTTCTCAGAAATTATTATCCTTCAAACCGAAATTGACAAATTATAAAGTAATGAATACATTATTTTTGAGTCAATTTTTCATCCTATACATATACCTACTTAATTACTGGACATTTTTGCATATTTTTATTTTTTCATTTTTAAATAAGAAGAGACGAAAAGTACATCTTGAAAAAAAAGAATATTGACATTTAACAACGACCAAAACGAAACAAATTGAAACCATCGTCGAGTATTTCCCATCATAAATCTTTTTTCGGCATAAAAGTAAAAAATTCGAACATCACGTAGGACGCGCATCATTCAGTAATTTCTGGAACCTTTAGGTTCAAGTATCAAGTAAAAAGCTCCGGGCACGTCTTTTGAAGAAAATAAAAATAGGAAACGTTTATACAAACCATAGCACATAGCTAACAGCCTACGTTCCGTGACCAGAATACGCTAACCGATAATATATTCTCTGTTTACAGATATGTTTCTGGAGCAAGTATATTGTCCATATTATTAACATTCATGATACGAGGATGCATCGCAAAGGAATTAGATGAGCAGACGATACAACCTCCGAATGAAACTTGGAAAGAGCAAAAAACTACCGTTAGCGAAACCAGTGATATTATAATAAGAAATTATACTAAACCTAAAGATAACGATATAGCATTTATGAAACCGAGCAAATTCGACGAACACGTCGAAGATGACCAGTACGTCGATAATCCTTTATTATTAATGGGTATCGCTACGGCTACTACTACAGAGCCAGAGAAAAATGTTACCATTACAGAAACGCCGCAATTAAAATCCAGTGCCAATGGAACGTTTACCGTCGCGCAAAATTATACGTATTCGTGTAATGAGACGACAAATACGCATAATTTAACTACGATATGCGGTCCGGTTAAAAATTTAACCGGTAGCGATAACCATTTAAAATTAATCGATGTAGACAGTTCAAATGAGAATCTCCACAGTGCCGTAGTACGGAAACGTAATTCCGCTGATATTCGTAAAACGAACGATTCGACGGAACTTCCTAATGATTTATTTAATATAAAACCTGACGGTTTAAGACAATCTAATATTTATTATAAAAATAATATTTATGGTAAAATTTATGATTATAAGAATGCCACTAGAAACTTTCCGCGTAAAGACGAAAAAACGCTACCGTCGCTGTATGTCGAAACGTTCAAGTCTTATCCGCGCTATCAACATGTAAATTATTCCACGAATCGAGTCAACGTACCAAAAATATACCACAAATCGTATTTTAATGACAATAATTTATTCTCGTTTAAATTAAAAAAAGAGACTGAAGATTATAGAATGTTAGAAAAAAGACTAAGACGACGTAACAGAGTACGTAGATCGTTAAACATGTATTCGATGCCATTTAACGAAATCATCTACCGAAGACCTTATCGTCGATATCATTTACGTAACAATGACCGAATGGACATCTGGGATCAGCTGTCCGACCAACATAGAAGATACGTGCGTTTCCCAGTACCCGATGGCGGACCATTTCGACCAAGTCGTCCGTTAAATGCCGCCGCTCCTCCGCCACCGCCTCCACCGTCAATCAGTTGGACACCGCCGCAACTACCTCAATATGCAGCATTCCATCAAAATCTACCTCCGGTACCATCAATGGGACCAAGAAGTCCTAGATTAGTATTCAGAGATCCAATCGAACCAGGCACTCTGCAAGCTCCGTTTAGTCCGAATGGTCTTCAAGATTTAACCGCTCCTGAAGACAACAAAGGTAAGGATGGTTATGCTTTTTGGGCGCGTTTCTAATACGATTCTGCTACCGTCTTTCATATAAATCTACACTAATACGCATTCATTAATTTCGGTTGTGTTTACTGTTTAGAGAAAATCTCCTATATTCATGAACAAAACATTTATATGGCTTGTTACTTTTCTCCTTTACATTAGCTATATATTTATAATGCCTTTAATCATGTCTTGGTAACACGATTGTTTTCGGTGTAACATGAAGTTGTCGGCAAAATTATGATTCTTGTTTCGAAAAATGAATGATTTTTTTCATTTTGTAGTTAATAAATGGAAAGTTGAACTGCATTTCTTATAACATTGAAAAATACAATTCATGGTTAGAAATAAAATTATTCCGAATTTTTCGTCGCAGATTCGAAACAAGACTTTGAAATTTTACCAGCAACTTCAGTTATACTTTAAAAATCGTCGCTACACAATATTAAGCAAATTCATATCGCAAATCTCATTCATTAAATAGACGTAACACCTTGGCAAATGAAAGTGAAAATTTTCATTCATACCTACCATGAAAACACGCTTGTACATGAACATCTACCATCAATGACCGCTAAACAAAAATCTTTCATTTCATGATAATCTTCGCAATGTACAAAAATTATAATCGCTTAGATATTGCTTACGTAAAATTCCACACAGGTATAGCTTCATAATAGATCATTTCGAATTGCTTAAAATAGCCACCAAAAGTAAAACAGCTCACATCAAATCGGTCTGTGGTCTTCCAGAGAAAGCTGAAAATGCAAACATGCGCGATTTCTTTAAGTTACAACGTATTTTTTGTAAACACGTAACGGATACTGTACTTAAAAAGTATTTCAATGTCTGTACGACCTTCATTTACAGACAAAATGTTTCAACAAGAAGCCACAACCACAAATGGACCAGAAGTGCACTTTTAACCTACTTTAACGTGAATCTTTTCCAATTTAAATGCGTCCTTGGAACAATTCATTGTATGATGTTATTTTCAAAGATATAATAATTCAAAGTTTCTATTGTGATTAGAGAACATTGCGGTTACTAACGAACAAATAAAAACGTTTAATTAATACACAAGATTTGGACCTCTGGTCAACAATAATCACGTTAGATAAAAATATTCAACAGATGAAACTTACATGATGCTGATACATTGCGAAAAAGAAAACCGACTTATGAAAGGAATTTAATTATTTATGACTGCTGTTACTAAGGCAATTAATTTACAGCTCCAAATTATCACTTTTCACTTTCAAACCGTGTTCCTCTTGATGAAGTATGACACTTAAATGAAATCAAATTAAACCGGGTATTTAATCGCGAAATTTAAATTCGCTGATCAATATTACCAATTTGAAGCACGATAAAAACAAAAATACAAAGTTGATACTTGCGTCAGTGTGACCTAGTTTGGAAAAATATAGTAACTTTTTTTTTTAATATTTAGCAGTAATAGCTATAATTTTAAAATGGTAACATCACATAAGTTTCTCTTAAAATGACGACGCTTTTTTGATCTAATTATTTAAAAAAAAAAAAAAAAGATGAACAAACATAATGAAGAAAAGTTTTTCCTCTGTGTTATCTATGGATTTCAAATTTAAAATCTACAGATACCTACTTAGTACTTACCTACTTACATATGTATTGGTACCTTATGCAACTTCACGATAGGCACATTCTTCCAAGATATCAGTGCTACCCAAAATTTTCTGAAAGCTGCTTAGATAACAATAAAGAAAATAAAACTGAACCTAGATTACGATGTAAAATTTATAATTATTCAATACATACTGTATGTGCAATTGTACAGCGACAACACTGTAACTTTTATGAAATGTAAAATCTTCCATCTATCTTTCGAAAGCTGCATTTAAAAACGGATACTGTTATCTTAGTTGTAAATACCCTTAATACGTATTGAAACTTGAATTAATGTACAGCCCGAAGTAACGCTACCGGCGATCGATAAATCAAATCTACCAACCGAAAAAACTATTTGCTTCTTTCGATCAGCACCAAATCTTGCTTCTCTCAGCTTATACAAGCCTTTGCTCGTATAAACAAGCTTAGAGCCCGAGCCATAGTAGAAAAAAGAGTCAATTGTTATTTGGTCATCGAATAACTAATAGTATGCATTTATGACTGAGAAATATTTCCACCGGTGTTCACAGATGACTGGCCTGAAGCAGATGAAGGAAATGAAAATAGGTTATGTCCAACAGGGAGCTGTGAGTTCTTCTTAACATGTTGGATGTCATCTGGTTTGATAGAAGGCGCTTGTGGGGGTGGGTTTTTGTATGCTTGTTGTCTACGCAACAACGGTAAGGCCACTGATCGGGGTGCCAGTTCTATCACAACAAATGATATTCAACTTCCAAGTAACTATGGTCCAGTCATTAATGACCCTAGTAAGTCATAACTCCATACAAAATAAAAGCTAATACCGCGTTAAGGTTCGGTTCTTTAATGCACTGCTTCTTTATTCTTTATTCATTTGCATGTAAAAGCATGTATTTGCACGACTTTTTTCTTCAAAATAAATCGCCGGTGAAAGTTATCTCATTTTCTATGCTTCGGTATAAAATATTTTTGTAAAATGAAAATTATCGTTAGACGTATCGAGTCTAAACATGAATATGGTTACAGGATGCGGGGTTTCTGTTGCGAAACAACAATCAGCTCAAAGAAGAATTGTCGGAGGCGATGAAGCTGGTTTTGGAAGTTTTCCATGGCAGGTTATTATCCGAAATTTTTATTTAATCAATTATACCCACCTTACTAGTACTTAATAGCGAGATCATTAAGTGAATTCTGGTTACTCGTTGGTTTAATTCGTTTCCTATGAAAGTGGATTTTGCGAGGGTGACACTCTATGAACTAACGACACGTAGATGGTTAACTAGCTGTTAGCTAGGAACATCTTCGCTAATTATTATACATTTCTCCGTTATTTCAATAGGCTACTACTTTCGTGAATTTTACATATGTATGTATGTATGTATCATAAAAACAGAATAATTTTCTAAAAAAAAAATTACTATTTTCACATGTAATGCCCATCTACGTGAACGTACCTACATGAACTTGTAACATATGAAATCTTACAACACAAAATGGATACTTTTCCGACGTGCCATGAATAATAAAACTAAAACTAAAGCATTGTATAGTTGTAATACACGTGTTCAGATACATGCTTTCGAAAAGATCATCGTTTCGTGTATACCACTATAAACAATGCTCTTTGAAAGTACTGAAACCTTGAACAACTCGCGTATTGTTTCTATTTCGTAATTTCTTTTTGAAAATTAACGGGTCTAATTTTATTTTAATAATTAGGCGTACATACGAATAGGATCTAGTCGTTGCGGAGGAACGTTAGTGAACAGGTACCACGTTGTCACTGCCGGACATTGCGTAGCTAGGTAAAAAAAAACACGTTCTACTTTGCATTCAAAAGTCGCAAATATCAAACTAACGACGTTATTTTTCAGAGCCACCGCAAGACAGGTACAAGTTACGTTGGGAGATTACGTTATTAACTCAGCTGTCGAGCCTTTGCCAGCGTATACATTCGGTGTTCGAAAAATAAACGTTCATCCGTATTTTAAATTTACTCCACAAGCTGATCGATTTGACGTGGCTGTGTTAAGATTAGACAGACCGGTACAATATATGCCTCATATAGCTCCGATTTGTTTACCAGAAAAAGACGAAGATTTCTTAGGTCAATATGGATGGGCTGCAGGATGGGGAGCTTTACAAGCCGGTTCGTATTTGAATGTATTTTTATTCGAGGTTGTTTTTTTTCTTCAACCAATTCCTTTACAGGATCGAGACTACGTCCAAAAACACTACAAGCCGTCGACGTACCTATAATCGATAACAGACAATGCGAAAGGTGGCATAAATCGAATGGTATAAATGTTGTTATTTACGAAGAAATGATGTGCGCAGGATACCGAGGCGGTTCTAAAGACTCCTGTCAGGTATGTTGTTAATTTACCTCGGGAAATTTCATCGCTCGGTCGAGTAATTAAATCCGTGATTTTAGGGTGATTCTGGAGGACCACTTATGCTTGAAAAAACAGGTAGGTGGTATTTAATCGGTATAGTTTCGGCTGGATACTCTTGCGCTCAACGTGGACAGCCTGGAATATACCACAGAGTTGCTCATACTGTCGATTGGATCTCTTATATTGTTAATTCGTAATTACGAACACATTTGTACTGAAAAATATTTTCGGCCAGCGATACGAATATTTATTTTGCTATCATTTTTACATTTTTTTCCTTTTTTTTTTCTATGTGTGTGTGTGTGAGTGTTTTGCGTGTAATTTAAAAAAAATAAATTAATGTTTTTAATGCTTCGTGTTTTATTTTTTTATTAGATATATTTATCGAACACATTAAATTTTTTTATTACATAAAATTATAATTACATAATTTCCACACACCTTCAATTAGAAGCTAATCTAAAGCGAGAAAATTTTTAAAATACATAAAAACCTGTTCCGCCAATGCTGCAGTGATCTAGCTTGGATACATTCAATTCGATCTGAATGATAAGCTAAAGGAATAAATCCTTTCGTAACAACTTTCCATGAAAGTGGCAGATCAAGTTTAACTTACGATGGACAGATATTATGTTTAATTTCATTGTAATATCGATTATTTCGCGTCGTTCGGAAACCATTCGGTGCATGCTTCGATTGTTATATCACACATGGCGCGAAGGGTTTTACTTGTAAGGGCATCTAGCTCTGCGTAAATATATCAAAATTACGTATTTTTACAAAAGCTGTGATCTATTGACGATTTTAAATGCGTGAAAGATTCGAAGATTTGGTTAAAGAAGATGTAGTATTTAATAGAAAATTGCAGAGGCATATTAAAAAAAATTTTGCCCCAGCTCCACTCGGCAATTTTTTGATCTTTTTCAATTTCTTAAATTTAAACATTTTTCCAAATATATTTTTATGAAAACTACACGAGAATCATTTTACAAAATCTTCGTCAATCTTCAAACCCTCATTTTTTGAAATTACATTAAAACTAAAATTTACCAGAATTGCGTTTCCCGTAGATACTTCCATTAAGTGGAATCCTTCTCAAAGGTGCTGTAGCAGTTGTCTCGATAATGAACGAATTAATCATCATTAAAACGCAAACAAATGTTAACAAAGCTTTTGCGTGCATTTTTCCTACGAATACAGTCACCAAAATTAAAACGCGAAAATGAATAAATACGAGTAATTAAGTCGAAATCTGGTATGTACGAACCGAAATCTAGATCCAAATTACTTATCGTTGAACGCGACAAACTTAACTGTGCACTTTCACGATAGGTTTCCTATTTTATACATTTTTCAGCTCTGTTATACGTTTTCCTTATCTTTAGTATATAATTATAACCTCAAAATGAAATTACTTTTCAATTTTCACAGCGCCAATTCATCAGGGAATGAATTCATATTAAAACACAATCTCGGGAATACTTTTTAATTTTAGAAAACAAAATGATATTTACAAATATGGTATTAAAATAAAGTCACTATTCGGCTTCGCTATCGCTCGATGAAAAGCACATGATTCGTTTGCGATGTTTTTTCTTACGATGAACGGATACATTTGATTCTTCTTCGGAAGATCCTTCGCTGATTCTAATTAAACGTTTGGTTTTCTTTTTTTCACGCTTGAGTTTATCTTCCATTTGAGTCAAGACCGAAGGAATATATTCGGAATCGGGTTCGTCTTCTACTTCATCAACGCAAAATGAATCCTGTTGATTTAAATTTGGGAAGAATGTATTAATTCGAGATCGAATCATCCAAGTTATAATATTTTTAAAAACCACATTAAAATAAGTTTTCGAAAAAATCGAAAAAATTCCTCCATTAAATTATTTTTTAACACTCACTTGTTGATATGTTTGATCAAAATAGTCCATTTGAGAGCAAACATTCGCTCTTAATTTACTTTCAGATAAAACTGGGATTCGAAATTTTCCCAATTCAGTACGGGGACTTCTAATTAAAAAAAAAAATTATAAAAATTAGTAACACGTATTTCGACAATTTTTTTCAATAAAACTTACTTTATGGACTTCAAATAATGCGAATAATTAGACTTTTTACTCGTGACATCGTCATCGATGAAACTATCATCTTCATCGGACACATGCGATAGACTTTCGGTATTCGTATCATCACTATCATCGGTTACTTCAGCTTCATTGTCTAAAAATTGCATCGCCTAGAAAATAAAATAATTAATTTCCTGCTTATCAATATTTACCAAACATTGCTCTTACCAAGTTACGTTGTAGATTCAGCCTTTTCTTCTTTTTTTTGGTTACGGGTTTCAAATCAGGAGTATTTTCACTAGAAAGAGACTTATTATCCGAACTAGAACTAGATTGAGCACTTCTTGACGCCGAACTTCTGATTACAATTGGACTGGGTTTTTTGAATTCCGGTGTACTATGGATAACCGAAGGACTATTCGAAGTACTTGAAGGAATAACCGAAGATTCTTTTAACCACGGGTACTCAACTTCATCATCGAGATTCACTTTTAGTTTAGGTTTCTCCGGTGGTTTGAATTTACCCTTAGACCATGGAAATTCATCGCAATCGTCGTCTTGATTCGAACGTTCATTTCGAGTATTTTGATTAACTTGCGAGTTATTTTGAGATTTTTGTTTTACTTTTAACGAGAAATTAGAAAAGAACGAATTACTGATGGCTTTTTTCCTACAATTATCGCTTATATTAATATCACAGTTATTAGCCACCGAATTCTTCGGAGGCAAGTTTCGCTTAGGTAACTGGGGACGTGGAATGGGAGAATTTTTTTTACATTCAGCCGCATGAATAGGTGTGCTGGTTTTAACGGGAATTAATTCTTTCTGAGGAGTAACCGAATTTGTAACCGGTGCGTCGAATTCAACGGGTATCATTTCTTTCGACGGTGCAACCGAATTGGCGATCGTTGAAGTAACTTTAATAGGAACTGAATTCTTCGGAGGTGTTACGATAATAATGGGTTCTTCGATATCAACGAGGATCACTTTTTCTGTTTGTATCACGGAATTGGTAACTGGCGAAGTGATCACATTGGATACCTCTTTTCGTGGTGTCTTCACATTGAGGACGATATCATCAAATGTATCGTCATCCTGAAACAATTCGCAATCCGGATCCCAATCTTCGATATTGTCGACATTCAGCGGTGGATTTTCTTCAACGGGAGCATCCTCTTTGCGTAAATTATTAACTAAAGAAAAATCGTCATCTATTTCGAACGACGATTGGAAATGTATCGATGGGCTACATTCCTTCAACGGATATTCACCATTTTTAGATAACTTTTTATTCGATTTTTTTCCAGACAAAATTGGCGATTTATCGGCGACGCGATTTTCGACGGTATCGTTCACAACGCTAATAATAGATTTTGAATCCTTCACAACACCAGTCTTATCTTTTGAATTATCAAATAGACTAAAATCTTCGAGCATTTCGTTGCGCAAAGCGGTTGAATTAAAGTCGAAAATTTCGTTTACGTCGAAAACCGGAGGCGATTTAGCTTTGGGTGATTCCGGAGCCGTATTTAAAATACTAGGAGACTCGGCGTGGTTCATATCATGCTTCAAGGTGGTTGCGGTTTCTCGCAACGATTGCAATTTCGTCATCAACGAAGAGGTATTTTTGGCAGGTTTGAACGAATTATGATTTAAATCATTGACGCATGAATTTGCTTTGATTTCGTGATGCAACGAAGTCGAATTCCCTTCGTTAGATGTGCTTTTTGCTGGCTTTTCGTCTATCGGTTTTTTCGTATTTTTACACCGTGATTCCGAAAAATCTAACAATAAATCGTCAAACGAATCATCATCGTTGAGGAACTTCACTTTTGCCATTTGTTCAGCATAAGGAACCTTTTGGGGACTGATGTAAAGTGGATCGTAATTTGTATCTTCTACTATTTCTGTGGAACCATTTTTCAACTCGGAATCGTCGTATTTACTTTCAAATAAAGGAGACTCATAGCGTTCCCGAGATAACTCTCGTTGAGGATTTTTCGGTACAAAAATACCTAAAGAACAATTTATTTAAATACATATTTAAATCTTGATTTTTTTTCTCAAGTTTTACATACTTTTTTCAATGAAATCGCTATCATCGAACAAAGAAACGCTTTTTTTCGACTTTTTTTCGCTGTCAGGTTTCAGGTAATTTAGAATTGATTTTTGGCCCACGTTTTGACTCGTATTACGTACAAGCGAGGCGACACTGGTACTTTCGAAATCTGGATTGAAACCTAAAACGTAAATGTGATTTGGGAGAAATACATTTAGCATAAAAGTACCACTTCGAAGTGAAGAGAATTTAAAGTCGCTTTCAAATATACCCTCAGGAAAAATCGATGGACTAGTTTTTAAAATTTGATCCATATCAGGAAATTCTGTCAATTTTTGCTCGTTCTTTTTTTCATTCAGTAAAGTTTCGAATTTCTGGAAATAATTAAAAATCATATTAATGCGCTTTTTAGCCATGATCAGAAAAAACTACAATAAATGTCATTCTTACGTTGTATTCATTCCCTTTGGTCAAGATAAAGAAACATTTATCAGCTCCTTTGTAAAATCTCGGATCTGAAAACTTGACTAAAGTTTTATTCGGTTCTAATGAAATAATTAAATTGGTCCCCAATTCGGTAACTTCGTCCACCAAGTTATTCAATATTAAAACATTAATTACACCGTTATTAAAATTTTGAATAACTTCCTGTAAAAAAAAGAGTAAATGAAATTTTTCAATACAACGCGATGTGTCTGAAGTTTAATATGACATACTTTATATTCATTGGTATTAGCTAGAGACTTGAATTTTGTTTTGATACACTGATGCCTAATGAAATCAGGTAAAGTTGAAATCAGACGATCAACTTCATCTACTACATCTTCTACCTGAAAGTCGAAAGTTTCGAGTAAGAAGTATTTTTGCAATAGTTTTAAATAGCACCGAATAACTTACTGTGCAAAAAATCACAATTCGAATATCATCAATTGAACCTTCCGCTTCGGAGAAAAACTTGATAATTAAATTTTTCAAAAATAATAATTTTGGATGAATTATTTTACTCATTAGAGATTCCTAAAATATACCATAACAATGAGCGATAGAACACGACAAATAACACGAAGTTTAAATACTAACCACTTTTCTGCCATTTGATTTCAAATACTCGTTTAATAATTTCATTTGATTTTTTAAAAGATCATCTTTGACGATTAACCGTTTCAACTCGCCGTCTTTATTTTCATCTAAAGAAGAAACATCGTTTTAAAATCTGTTTTATATGATTTTTGTTCTAGCTAGTGCGAAAATTACCGAATAAATAGTTATAAAACGATCGAACACCCCAATTATGCAAAATTTCGATTCCTGTGCATAAAAAAGAACACATCGTCATGCCATCAAGTAAATTTTGTTGAATTTCTTTGGTCACATTTTGAGGCGGTGCTTTTATCAATTTTTCTTTCGCTTTTTGAATCTAGAAATAAACATTATATTATGTATTTCATCGCGGTCAGACTTCTTCAATGATAGAAAAAAAACTAACGTGGTATTTAGTAAAGCTGGCAACATTTCCGTTAATAACTTTAGCATCTTTCAACAATTTTCCATATTTTTCATAAACCTGAAAAAACAACTTCGTTAAAATTTAATACATTAAAACGAAAAAGAGTTTTACTTACAGAATAAAATGCTTCTTTAATACTAATCATATGCGGAGATATTTCTAAAGCTACTGATTCAATTTCAGAACAAAATGTGCATTCTTTGATATCCGGTGAAAATAAATTGCGAAACTCGATCTGAGATATGTCAAATGTATCTATCACCTGTTTAAATTAATTTGATTAAATATTTTCGCAAAAAGACAACTATAGAAATCATTCTCTCACTTGTTTAATTGCTTTCGAACTGAATCCGCAACCGTCAACAAACACGATAGTCCTAAATTCTATTCCACGTAATATATTCATGATCTGAAAAACCATAACTCATGACTAAAATATATACAGAAAAATAAACTAACGAAAAGGAAGACGTTGATAATAAACAGGTGAACGTACCTCTTTATATTCCTGACTCCTAGTAATTTTATTCGTTTCATAGATAATCAAAAGAACTAAATCATCAATTTTACAAATCTTGTTTTTAATGTTTTCTAAATATTTTACCGGTGACGAAAGTATTATTGGTTTATTCCATGTTGTCTCACTTTCATTTGCCGATGTGGTACCTAAATTAACCTAATATTTATAGAAAATACCGAAGAAATAAGAAACAATAAAATAACTTACCGAAAATATCACAATAGAGCTCTTCAGATAGAGTGGTGTAAGATTGATAAGCGTTTATTAACTCTGTTATACAACTTTTGGTTTGACTTAATACCACTATTTTTCCGTTCAAAAACCATCTTTGAAAATTATAAGTAATTACGGATGCTAAATAAGGCATTCCAAGTCCTGAAAAAAATCAAAATGAGAACAAAATAATAATTTGTGGAAGTTTTTAATCAACGCACCTGGAGGTAGGCTGACTAGAGTGTTTCTGAAAATTGCTGTCAAAATTATTTGTTTTTGAAATTCTTGCATTTTGTAGGATAAAGGATGTACGAGACTGCAACCAGTGATTTCAAAAAATTTAACAATTCTTCGCCCACGGAGCATGGTCCTATAGTAAGGAGAAATCACAAAATTCCATAAACATTTTTTTGAATCTCGATGATAAAAATGAAAGAACATGAGACTTACGTGAATGAATTTTCGCTTCTTTGAAGTTCCATCTTTTGAAGAAACAATCAGTACAGAAGAAATCAACCAATATCACTGCAAAACTGGCAATCTTCATTAAAATTCATTTTAATTAATAACAGATTTCAATTAATGAGCATTTTTGGCGCTTATGAATTTATAAAAATGATAATTCGAAAACATTTTGAGTAAAAAACCCGGTCAACCAATGAAGTTCAAGTTTGGAATAAACATTCGATAAGAAGGATAAGAGAAATAATTTAGGTTTGCAACTATGGTAAACTCTGCTAGTTTTCGACGGAAAGTGATTTGATTGGTGCAGAAATTTCTAGACATTTGGCAACAAGGAAATAAACACTTAGATTTTAGTATTTTTCATTTTTTTTAAGAATTCTGGTTCTAGGTGAAATGAAGAGCTGAATAGTAAATAAACGAATGTTGAAGTAATTTGTGATTGTACTGTCAAAATAAAAGCTGTTCCAGAATTAAATATATTAACGAAAAAATGTCTCTCCTGGATAGTCGTCCATGTTACATAGGTATAGGTCACCAACCTTTAAAGTTTTCCTCACTATTCAGAGGAAAATATTCAGATCAATCTCATCAAATTCAAGCGGTTTTGCTGAATTCTAATATTTATTACAAAGATCAAAATATGTAATAAATAATTTAAAATAATACGCATAACAAAAATGACACTGAGGAGTTACTTTTATTAGGAAATGGTCATTAACATCAAATTAATAATAAGAACACAGCATCATTACATTAAGACTTAAAAAAGACATCATAGGAATATTCACTAAATAATAATTACGAAGGAGTAAGTGAAAGCGTGCGATTAGAATAGAAATTAGACAAATACAGACAATTATTTCTAAAGGTATTCTTACATAAAAGTACTTTATAAAATGCTACTCAATGGTAATGAATCGACCGACGATATCAACAAATCCAGAACTTGACGCTTACTTCTAGATGGAATTTGTTCGATAAAATAATCAGGGAAATCAACATGCATCCATCAACTGACCTCATGAAACCCTTAAGTCAGGAATGCAATTTTATCAAAAACGAAAATCAAACATCAGGTACATAACCTTAAAGTATGTAAAATATCAAAATATAATCAAAAAAGTGATTATACAAATACAAAAATACATTTAAAATACAAAAGTGTAAAACGTTCTGATCAATTTTCGAGAGAAGATATTTTTTCGTTGAGAGTACCTTTTTGAGCTTCTTTAAACACCTGATTGATTATTTCTCTTACACGTGATCTAATATCTTCAGATAAAAGTTTCAATCTTTCTCCCCAAATACTTCCCATAATATAGCACTGATCTTCTTCATCTGCTTCGGCCATCTCAAGTAGATCGTCTTCTTCATCAATATTATACATACTTGAAATTTCATCACATATTTCCATAGAATCGTGGTTCAAAGATACGTTTAAGCTGTCGTTTTTTTCTTCGTCGTCTAAATAAACTTCTACGTTAATATCTTCAGCATTCACTTTCTTCATTTCAGAATCTTCCAGAACTTCCAATTCGTGAATTAACTAAACACAATTTTTCGAATAAACATAACAACTCAAAATAACTGTTACAAAATCGTTAAATACGACGAATAACATACTGAATCTATATTATCCATGTCGATAAGTTCTTTTCTTCTCACAGGATTGCCTGGTTTCTTCTTTTTGAATAACGCATTTTGAGATACGTCTCCTAAATGACTAACGGGAAAATTGAAAATAGAAGGCACGGCATCTTTCTTCAACATTCTCTTCGTAAGCCCCGGTCTTTCAACATAATCATCTTCCCGGAAATGATCACTACATACTAAACTGGCCTTTGTAGGAACAAAATCCTTACGTTTCAACGCTCTAACCCATTTCTCACATAGCTGACGGCTTCGGAATGGAAACCTATTACAATATAAATCATCACTAAATATTTGCACATCACTGAAAGTTGATGAAATTGACAACTTTTATAGAAAAATTACTAATTTCCGGCATCTTTTGATTGCTATTACATTAAACACAACGAGAATCGCGATCATTTAAGCATATGCCTATGATCGAGCTAAGCTTCAACTTACTTGTGAAAATGTATGGGGGAATCTCGACTCCATTTATTAGAACAAGCGTAAGCCGAACAAGAAATCACCATTATTTGACGATCAAAATTGACGAAAATCACTAAAATTTACAATAGCTTGTAACAATATAATTTAAAATAGATATTATTTCACTTCACTGATATAAATTCGAGGGAAAATACCGAAAATAATATAACAAAACCTATTTTAAACGGTAGGTTAATGGCGATGTGTAGGTACGTGGGTTCCAATTTCCTAGTTATGTTGGCGTTGCCTGCAGAGAGAGGAGGAGTTGAACAAAAAGTACGTTCATACTTTGTTGTTTAAATGCGTAAGTAACTTTTTCATGCGAAATGCATTTTTTTTAATAAAATGTCAACTAGCAGAATAAATATAGAGTTATTTTCAATTTAATTTCAATTTTTCACCTTAAAATACAACGAATCCTACCATTTTATGGTAGTTTTTGCATAAATTGTAAGTTATCATATTCCTACTTATATATCCTCACGTGCTATTTAATGTGAACATAATCCTATTTTAGGAAAACGTGGGATGTTGGTGTAATTCTGCGAAGTTGATAGGGGGAAAAATATATGCGCGAGTCGTTCTGCGCATAACTAGAAACAAATCACTTGGCAACGTCGTATCAAGATAACCAATCTTATCTTATTTTTATTTTTATTTACATTTTCTTTTATTTTCGACTTTTTTGACGAATGTTTTTGATAAAAAATCCGAGTTGATGTTCACGTGAAATGTGTTTTCTATTTTAGAAATCGAAAATATAGTAATCAAAGTAATATCGAATTAATTGATAATTTTATTGACGTGCCGTGTATGTTCTGATTAGTTGACCCATCTTTTGATACTTCCATACATCGACCATACTTAATATGTATCAAGAACGTAAAGATACCTTACAATCGGTAAGTAATATACATGTTGTTGCGTAAGATTACACGGTATTACCTAAAAAAACACTTTTACCACTTGAATCCATTCCTGTTTAGGAGAAATTAGAATCATCCCACGAATTAGATGCGGCCGAAGAATTTATCAAGTTATATTACGAAAAATTAGATAAACAGCAGCATGTAAGTAACTACACAGATAATTTTACATTTTTTTTCGATTTCATAATAAATCAATTTTATATAGCAAAACGTCGCTCGACTTTATATTCCTGAAGCGTTACTTGTTTGGAATGGCATACCGAACGTTACACCAGAGAAAATCCAACAATTTTTGTCACAATTACCTCAGTCAACTCACTCGGTGATCTCGTTTGATATGCAACGAATACACGGTATGTTATTAAACTATACTCATTACTCGCATTCTTTCATTCATTATCTTAAATTATTTTAACTTCCAGATAATGTAACTAATAAAAAGACATTTGTGATTAAAACTGGCGGACAAGTACGGTTCAAAGATCACGCACCCAAGCAATTCTTCCAAACATTTTTCACTACTTGGGAAGGAGAAAAGTACAAGATATCAATTGATAATTACCGTTGTCTTGGTGGTACTCCATAACATTTGAAAAAAAGTTCGTTGTGTGATTTACTTTTGTAAGGTTTTTATATTATGGTATATTTGTCGTATTTGTGCTAAATAAATTGTTTTAATTTGTTTTCACGCATATTTTTGTATTTTACATGATGCAATATTAATAATTACCGTTCAAATTAAACTCGCCTGAGTTGATTCTTGTTTGAAAAATTCACCATCTTGAGTTGTTCGATTTCCAATGAAGATTTCTTCCTGAAAAAAAGTAATTTTTTTACATTTGGTTGATAGGTGTAAAAAAATGATTATCACGCGTTAATAACGCAGTATTACGCTTCATAGTGAAGACCATTAGAAGATTGATATATCCTAAATGAAAAAAATTTACTTGTACGTTGAGAAAAATAACAGTCATTGTTCTCTTCCTTCATACGTAGGTAGAAGCTTGATTGCTTTTATTTCACACAATAAATTTTCCGACTGGTTGACATAACGTATGTAATCATTACAAGAATTTTTAATCACTTTAATATTTTCTATAATGAGTATAACAACCATATTTACAAAAAATAGTAAGTATTGTTTGTCTAATGAATATCTCTAAAATTAATTATATTTTCACGTACTACTCTAAAATGCAGTCTAATTGCAATTGTACACTTCTTGAAAAATCCTACGTGTCATACGAGTGTCCTCAGTGATTCTTAAATTGTCACGAATACGTATATGACGTGTATCTGCAACACTCAAAACTCTTGAAAAAATTTTCACAAAACGCGACCCCTTTTTTCCCCATAAGTTAAATTTTCATCAAAAGAATCCTTTGTTGGAGTAAAAATCCATGCTTATTTTATAAAATCAGCAACGCTTATTACATATTTTTTTCACAACGATCAACCTAACAGGAAGTTAATTCGTATCTCATGAGGATAAAGCTCCGGTTTCTCTACGTATTTCTATGTACGCTATATATTCATATACTACGGTTAATTTGCTATTTGCTGTAAAAACCCTATTATGCTCGGTTTTCACGACGATTTTTAATCCGATACCGTGGCACGTAGTTCGCGAAAATTTCCACAGAGTTCGATACCATTGAAAATGTGCACTATGTTTCAACTCCAACTCATTACGCACGACTGTTCCGGCCTCTATTTTTCCTGTACAAGAGATATATTATTCTTCGTGTTTATATAGCTTGTTGCTGACTTCGAAAAGGTTCCACAAGTATTTTTATTCCCGCGTAAAATATATACTCAGCTAATTGGTAAGTTTGATTTTCTTTAATAAGCATTAAAATATTTTTCGTGCTTTGTATTAAAAAATTATTGCATATTTTTATTTTTTTTTTTAATTTTCAAATATTTGTTTTTTCGATGTTGAATAATTTAAAAATTATATAATCCGGTGAAACGTAAAAACGAAAATATTTTTTTGAATAATTCCATTAATTAAATTTTTCTGAAATAAAAAAACAAAATTGAAATGCTTCGTGTTTTTTTTTTTAATTTAAAAAAAATCATTTTATAAAATATAACTTAACGTAATCATTTCGATTAAAAAATACTACGATTGTATTTTCTCTTAAAATCATATTATTCATTGACACACGTTTCCAACTACTTTAAAATTCACCAAATGTAAAAGTAAAACTTTCCATTTCCTGGATTTTTTTTCTCTACGAAAGAGAAGAAATTCCACTTGCATTATCCGATACCTTTATCTTTACTACGATAAATTTTATTTTCTTCGGTGTATGCAAGCGTCGCTGCTAAGGGTAAAACAAAGCTCTCAATTTGCAATACGTAAAGGTGAACATTTTACGAGTTTTTCTTTTAATGGACCCCATAGACAACCTTGAGTTTTGTAAACCCGACCGAAGTCTTTTTAGTAGGTAGTTTTACGAAAATAAAAACTTCTTTAGTGTTACGTTATCCGATGATATTTTTCGTGAAGGATTCATCGTGTTGGGTAAGAAGCGGAAAAAAAAGGTGACAGGGAAGAAGGCACATAAAATCTAAATATTAAGTTTAATTGCTTCGCGAGCTACGATAGTAAAATATCGTTTGTAGTATAAAGTGGCATTTTATTATCTTTTTTCTCTGCTTTTAAACGAACCTCGTATAAATTTTAACACCAGTTAGTAATCAATTTAGCCAAATGATCGCGATTCGATAATTTTAAAAGGAGTATCCACGGTGTGCGATGTTTTAATAGCGCGATATGCTACGACTAATTATGAATAAGTGTATCAATGCTGAAATCCATTTCTGCCAAGTCACGAATATACATATATCAAACTATTATTAAGTCGATGAAACGTACAGGCATTCAAGTGCTACTAGTTGAATCGTTAATTTATCCTTTTTTTACTGAGACGTAAAATATTTTTTTACGATTTGCCAATGTGTTTTTCTTTTTTTGCTACTCTCCATTTCTTGTTTCAAAATTAGATGCTACGATTTTATATTCCGATGTAATTTTAACTATGTTTATTGAACCGTAAACCGTTTAAGTAGTTTGAATTCCTGATCTTGGTGTGTTCGTTACATGGTAGAAAGATCGGTGTATTTATTAATCGAAACCATCTTTCAGCGTTTTACGATTTTTTTGCAAGTTATTTCACGACAAATAAAATTAAAAATAGTGATTTAATTTCATATCGATTCTTCCTTATCACTTGTTAAAAATCTAGAATCTTCTGGTTCAAGCACACGTACTCCTTTTCCATGAAAATTTCACCTCGACCTAAAAGTCAGCTTGACATGTTGGATTACACGCAGTAAACAAAATTGCACTATTATGCATTCCATTGAATGACTCTCAGATCTATCGTTATTTTATGCTCAAAAGAACCCCCAACCTCTTTCCATTGCAGATAATCACACCTCTTCATCAAAATAACTTCCGTGTAACCTATTTCTTCGCCATCTGCCTACGATAATATATTCGAAAAATAAACGAACTCATTTTACCCAATAAAATCGCGCCATTATGCGCATTAACAGCATCAAAACTACGTTATCGTGTTACACAGACAATACTGGGCGTAAGATTTCATCGTAAGCATACACAATCAGCGTTTTATACCCTCATTGATGTGTTAATAGATTTAAATTAAATCTTAAATAAAGCTTTAAAGCATAAATGCTGTTCGGAGTTTCCTTAATCAAAACATCTTTTGTTTCTTTAAATATAACACAAATGCGATGAAGATTCACGCATCTAGATAGATGTGTGTTGAAAATTTCAACCATTTATACTCGGTACTTATGTCAGCAAAACGGAAGTCACGCAGTGGTTACCAATTTGTAAAACCATCAACCTTGAATTACAAACCAAATTTATTCGATTTTGTTGCGAATTTAAATAATTGAATCGTCTTATGGAGAAAAAAAAGTTACCAAAGTTGGAATTAGTTTCCACATCTCGCGTGTTTTTTTTTACCAGTCGTAACTCGTGAAATACCTTTTGAAAGGGTTAATTAGCTCGCAAAAATACCGTTTTCGTCGCCCCAAAGAACCACTCGAAAAAATATTCGCGAATATCTCCGCTACATAAATATGCACTTTTTCCACGAGAAACGAGCAAATAAAAATAAATTTCGAGTTTTTAGTCTGAATTCACGTGGTTGTAAAAATCCATATTTGTAAATTTTTAAACGTTCGAATTTCTCCGCGTTTTTTAGACTCTTATGATAGAAATAGCGTGATGGATTTTTTTTCAAAACTTTACCTACATCTATTATCGTATCGATTCGTTGGGAATATTTCGAAACGTAATTATCACTTGGGTATAAAATTTCGGCATGATTTTTCACGAAATTTCTATCAAAATTGTGATTTCAAGTAGTTCTATGTCGTTGAAATAATTTCCAATTTTGTACTGGAAAAACCCTGATTCGTTGAACGAATTCGTTTCTCGATCGAATACTAAACGTATTCCCCTTTTTAACGGAACAAGCGACGCTGTGAAGAAATGAAACAAAATAGACAAAGAAGTTGATTAATTTGTTTTAAAAAAAACGACAACTCCAGGATAATTAATTTTTCTTTTTTCTTTATTATCGAAACAGCGATACGAAGGGTTGAGAATGATTTACCTTATCGGCGGAAAATTACCTCCCTTTATTGACCAATATACAGATATTCACTCCGAACGAATATTTTAAGCGTTTCGAATAATTTATTAAATATATAACAAACCAGCTCATTTGTGGCATTTACTTTTAGCAGGTTTACCACAAAATACTTAGCTGCTTCATTGGTTTCGAAAAAAACCTTTTTTTAAGTATTTAATTTTTTTATAAAAAGAAACCCGAAAACTTTATCTTTTTGATGAACGAATTCAAAGGAACGCTTTTTAGCTTACATTTTACAAAAATCTTCTCGTGTTAAAATTACTACAATTTCGCCTACCTCCGCCACAGCCTGAGCCACCGTCAATCTTACATGACAGTGTCCACACTCCGGTGGAGGACCATGTTCCAGCAGAAACGAACGAGGGAATCCACAGTGCCCTACGCGGAGCCTGGCAAGGCTTAAAAATATCCCAAATCATTAAACTACATCAAAAAAATAACCCAAATGAATGTCGAATTTTGAAATAAATGCGCAATTCAAGGCACATTTCAACTTGAGTGAAATTCCAGTGTTTATTTGGAAGGTTCAACGTAACAAAAAAGGTTGCTCGTTAAAACTCAACCTACCTTATTCAGGGGTTTGGGTTCACTTGGGAGAGTTACATTGTTAAAAATTTCATACGCAAAGGTATCAACTCGAAATTCACAACATGGACAATAATTTCAGCTCAGTTAAGACCAACGATTCTTTTGAGATCCTTAACCACAACTTATTCATTTAAAGGTTTCTATGCATAAAGACGTGAAAAATTTATGCAGGAAAATGCAAAATTTATGGAATTGTTAGAATATTTGCAACTTGGGCTTTATCGAAATATTGAAATTTACGTGTTATAAAAATAAATTGAGAATATGCGCTAAAGGAACGAATGTAATCGAAAAATGTTTCAAATAAAAGTTGTAGAGGATACTTTTGGCTATATTTTTCATTTAATGAATTTTTCAATCAAATAATTAGGCGAAGAGTTACAGTAATTCAACGAAACTGATAGATCGAAAGTGAGATTAATAAAAGAAAGTGCATTCGAAATAAATTGGCTTTAAGTGTAAGTTCAAAATTGAGGGTCGATCATAAAGCAGTTTTTTATATCTAAATTGATAGCGCCTGTTTTTATGACCATTATAGTGTTATCATAAAACACTATTTTTTTGGTATTTCCCTCAAATACATATTTTATTTTGAAACATTTCAAGACATAATTTTCCGTAAAATTTAAACCTTGTCTTTGTGATATCCAAATAACATAAAACTGACGAATTTCACGAAAAAAGTATAAAATTACTTAAGATATTAAAACCGAAATTAATTATGAATTTTTCATATTCAAGTGGCAACTGGTAAATCTTCACTAGAAACTCGAGCCAAAGAGAAAGAAAATACAAAACTGAGTTTAAAATTTTGAGAATTTTTTCACTCAAGATTAGGTACATTTCAGGATAGAAAAAATTCAAGCTTTATGAAGTTTTGATCAATGACCTCGTCACCAATTATTTTTTCCGTGACTGAGAATTCACACGAAACAAAATTCGATTGGCGAATTCGTTGAATTTTTTATACGCCATTGAAGAATATTTTTTTTCGCCATCTCGACATAATTTCCTATATCCTCTTCTTGTGTCCAAAGACCTAATTCCTGTCCTGTGAAATCTAACCCCTTATCTTGTTTAAAGTGAAAACAACGAATAAAAAAACACGTGTGAATTTCCACAACGAAATTAAAACTACACCGTTGACAACCGCATTTCGAAAATTTTTTGTCCAAAAAAAAAAATAAAACACGTAATTTTGAAAATTCCACACATGTTGTTTTGATACTGATTTAAATAATTGTCAATGTACGTATATTGCGCTCTGTGTCACATCGAAAACCCCATAAGTAGGATTAAAGGTCTTTTGTGTGTTTTCTTTTCGTATACAAGCAACATCTACGAAGAGTTTTTTTTTACCCCTCGTTTTTATAAAACTTTTAAGAAGATTTTTGCCTACATCTTTGAAAAGATTTGCGTTTCCGATACGCCTTTTTCGTGTACAAACATTATGATGGGACTTTAATGCGAGTAATTTAAAATACGAGTATGTACTTTTAAAAAAGTGAAAAAAAAGGCTTTAAAAATTTACAATGTTACGTAGTATAATTCATGAAGGAAAAAAATCATGAATTCGCGGCGATGTTTTCTTTATACACGAAATAAAAACGTGGGAAAAGAATGATTTCTTTAATTTGACTTTGATTGGTATAAATTGCACCATCTTGTAACGAAATTGCGAAATTCGATTGAAAAAAATCTTCTGTCTCGTTAACGTATTTCCAAAAAATGGCGATATTTCGTTATTCCTCTCAATTCTGGCTAAAAAACCGATATATTTTCTTCGAACGTGTAACATCGAAAGCGAAAAATCTATTGCTTGATTGATAATACGATAGGCGAATATTTCTTTATAGAACCACATGATGAAGTTGATCCGGCCAAGATTCGAAATCATTTCACGTCAAAATAAACTACATTTAGGAACATCGTATATATTTAATATTGGGAAAAAAATCGATAATAGTGCACGTGTTTGACTTTAATCGGGGTATCATCGATGAATAATTAATTCAAACTTTTCGGATAATTTCTGACAAACGCGGATGAAAAAAAAAAATTAATATAATTCATTTTTTTTATAACGAATAAAATGTTATCTCCGCGATACACCGATTACACGTTTTGTTTAATTTAGAAAAAAATACTCGGAAAACAAATACTCTAATTTCTAAAATTATCGAATATTTTTTCCAACTATTCGTGAACTTGAATTGTAAATATGGAACGTTTCCAAACGTTTGGTTTTTTTCATTGGCATTTTTAATTGCCTCGATTTACGATAATTTAATCACAATACAATTAGAGAAAAATTACATTTGTGTTCCCTCGTAAAAGGTGCCAATTGATAAGAAAAATCTCGCTTGTTTAACTTCTCAATAACGTTTTCCTTCGGAAATCGCGTTTATGCAATTTTATTAACATCTCGATTTCGTTTCGACGCGAGAGGTAGGTAGAGGTACATAGCATGGTTTTTCGATTATTTTCCTCGTCGAATACTTGTAATAAATTTAAGTGGAAATAATTTCGGTATGTTCGAATAACCTATGATTTAATTCGGTTTTCTGTTTTCACAATGAAACATTGAACTGATTTTCAGACCTGTACTTCCTGTAATTATGTTCGGTGTATGAGACGCGGCACGCGCATCTTACAATCTCATTAGGTCGTATTGAGGCATTGTCATTACATTTATTATTGGTTGAGGAAAGGTTAATAGCTAACTTCTGATTAATTAAACGTGCTTTATCATTTTAGTTTGTTCGTTATCGCGAAACGTGGTCGACATTGTTTTATTGCAATATTTTTTCCTAGGTGTAGGCATCATCGTAACTAAATTTTAACCAATTATGTTGATTTATTAGTTATCGAATTTTTTTAAATTTTAATTTCATCGTGTCTCTAATGCAAAATTTTATTTAAAACGTGAAATTGTTTCAGGTATTGATTTCAAAACTTCCGTTTTGATGCTTTGATTATGTATCGGATTTGATGTTTTGATTTTAGCGTAATAGATGTTTTTTCAGTTTTGACGTATCGATTTTAAATTCGATGTTTCGAATTCGATAAATCGATATTTCCATTGAGATATTTGGATTTTAGATATTTGGATTTTTATCAAAAATTAACACGTCAAAATCGAAACATCGAAATCAAAACATCAATTTAGCGATATCGAAACGCCAAAATCGATACATGAAAATTAATCGATATTTTCACTTTGATATTTAAATTTTGATTTTTTGACTCTGAAACGTTAACGATGATTTGATTTTAATATTTTAATTTCAACTTGTCAATATTTCGATTACGATGATTCGATTTTATTATGTATCTGGATTTCGATGTATCGACTTATTTTGAATCAATAGATCGATATTTTCACTTCGATGTTTCGATTTTTGATATCTTGATTTTTATCAAAAATTAACACGTCAAAATCGAAACATCGAAATCGAAACATCAATTTAGCGATATCGAAACACCAAAATCGATACATGAAAATTAATCGATATTTTCACTTTGATATTCCAATTTTGATTTTTTGACTTTGAAGCGTTAATGTTGATTTGATTTTAATATTTTGATTTCAACTTGTCAATACTTCGATTTCATGACGTACATTTAGATCTCGATGTATCAGGCGCGGATCCAGGGGAGGGGAGGTGGGGGGGGGGATATATCCCCCCCAACTCCCCCAAAAAAAGTGAAAAATAAGGAAATAAAGAAAAAAATACACCAATTGTAAAACAAAATATTCTGT
>QBDW01000089.1:0-56915 GCA_003261595.1 Maconellicoccus hirsutus | reverse complement strand
ATGACTTACAACTTTTGCGACTTCTGCAACTTTCATAACTTACAACTTTCACAACTTTCAGGACCTACATGACTCACAACTTTTACGATTTTTGCAACTTATACAACTTTTATAAGTTACAACTTTCACAACATTCATGACCTATGTGACTCACAACCTTCACAACTTTTGCAACTTCTACAACTTTTTTAACCTTCAACTTTCACAACTTTCATGATGTCCAACTTTCGTGACTTTCACAACTTTTACCACTTTTACAACTTCCCTAACTCACAACTTTTACAACTTTAACAACATTAACCACTTTTACACCTTCTACAACTTTCACTTCATTCTCAACCTTCATAACATTCACGACTCTCTCTCCTTCCACAACCTCTATAACGTTCACAATATTTACACATTTACAACTTTCATAATTTTCATTACTTCCAACTTTTACAACTTTCACAACTCCTACAACTTTCATAACTTACAACTTTCATGACCAACAACTTTTACATTCAGAACTTGCTCAACTTTTACAACTTTTGCAACTTTTACAAATTTTAAAACTTACAACTTTCACAACTTTCATAACTTTTACAACTTTTATAACTTTCACAACTTTCGTGACTTTCACAACTTTTACAACTTTCACAACATTCATGACCTACATCTTTCACAACTTTCATGACTTGCAACTTTTACAACTTTCGGAACTTGCTCAACTCTTGAAACTTTTACAACTTTCACAACTCCTACAACTTCTACAACTTTCATAACCTACAACTTTCATGACCAACAACTTTTACAACATTCAGAACTTGCTCAACTTTTACAACTTTTGCAACTTTTACAACTTTTATAACTTACAACTTTCACAACTTTCATGACGTACAACTTTCATTTTTGCAACTTCTACATCTTTCACAACTTTCATGACTCACAACTTGCACAACTTTTGCAACTTCTGCAACTTTTATAACTTACAACTTTCACAACTTTCATGACTTGCAACTTTTACAACTTACACAACCCATTCAAAACTTTTGCAACCTTCACAACTTTCATGACCTACATTTTTAATGACTTGCAACTTTTACAAATTTCACAACTTCTACAACTCTCGCTCAACTTTTGCAACTTAGATAACTTACAACTTTCACAACTTTCATGACTTTTGCAACTTTTACAACTTTCACAACTTCCATGACAGAACTTTTACAACTTTTGCGACTTTTACAACTTTTATAACTCACAACTTTCACAACTTTCATGACGTGCAACTTTTACAACTTACACAACCCATTCAAAACTTTTGCAACCTTCACAACTTTCATGACCTACATTTTTAATGACTTGCAACTTTTACAAATTTCACAACTTCTACAACTCTCAGAACTTGCTCAACTTTTGCAACTTTAATAACTTACAACTTTCACAACTTTCATGACTTTTGCAACTTTTACAACTTTCACAACTTCCATGACAGAACTTTTACAACTTTTGCCAACTTTCATGACTTACAACTTTTACAACTTCTACATCTTTCACAACTTTCAACTTTCACAACACTTATGACTCACAACTTGCACAACTTTTGCAACTTCTACAACTTTCATAACCTTCATGACTCACAACTTTCATGACCTACATTTTTAATGACTTGCAACTTTTACAAATTTCACAACTTCTACAACTCTAAGAACTTGCTCAACTTTTACAACGTTTGCAACTTCTACAACTTTTTTAGCCTACAACTTTCACAACATTCATGACTTGAGCCTTTTACAACTCCCATGACATAGTACTTTTACAACTTTTGCGACTTTTACAACTTTTATAACTTACAACTTAAACAACTTTCATGGCGTCCAACTTTCACGACTTACAACTTTTACAACTTTGGCAACCTCTACAACTTTTGTAACCTACAACTTTCATGACCTACCTTTTTTATGACTTGCAACTTTTACAAATTTCACAACTTCTACAACTCTCAGAACTTGCTCAACTTTTGCAACTTTAATAACTTACAACTTTCACAACTTTCATGACTTACAACTTTTAAACATTCACAACTTTCATGGCAGAACTTTTAAAACTTTTGCGACTTTTACAACTTTTATAACTTACCACTTTCACAACTTTTATGACTCACAACTATTACAACTTTTGCAACATTCATCACATTCATAACTTACAACTTTCACAACTTTAATGACCTACAACTTTCACAACTTTTACAACTTCTACAACATTCACAACTTTCATTACTTACAACTTTTACTACATTCACTACATTCACGACTTTCAACTTTCACAACTTTCACAACAAAACTTTTACAACTTTTGCAACTTTTACAACTTTCATGACTTTTACAACTTTCACAACTGACAACTTTCACAACATTCATGACTTACAACTTTTGCAACTTTTCAACTTTCGTAACTTACAACTTTCACAATTTTCACAACATTCACAACTTACAACTTACACAACTTTCATGACTTTTAATTTTCACAACTTTCACGACATGAAACTTTTACAACATTTGCAACTTTTACAACTTTCATGACTTTTACAACTTTCACAACCTTCATGACTTACAACTATTACAACAGGTCATGAAAGTTGTGAATGTTAAAGGTTGCATCTGAAAAGTGCAAAAGTTGTGAGTAATGAACGTTGTGAAAGTTGCAGAAGTTGCAAAAGTTGTGAGTCATGTAGGTAATGAATGTTGTGAAAGTTGTATGTTATCAATGTTGTAAGAGTTGTGAGTCATGAAAGTTGTAGGTCATGAAAGTTGTGAAAGTTGCAAGTTATTAAAGTTGTAAAAGTTGTGCGTCATGAATGTTGTGGAAGTTCTAGAAGTTGCAAAAGTTGTAAAAGTCATGGAGGTTGTGAAAGTTGTAGAAGTTGCAAAAGATTTAAAAGTTGTAAGTTGTGAAAGTTGTACGTTATGAAAGTTGTGAAAGTTTCATGTTGTGAAAGTTGTGAAAATTGAAATCATGAAAGTTGTGGGTCATGAAAGTTCTGAAATTTGCAGAAGTGTCAAAAGTGGTGAAGGTTGTAAGTTATGAAAGTTGTAAAAGTAGCAAAAGTTGTAAAAGTTGGAAGTAATGCAAGTTGTGAAAGTTGTAGGTCATGAATGTTATGAGTCATGAAGTTGTGAAAGTTGTAAGTTATGAAGTTGTAAAAATTGCAAAAGTTGTAAAAGTTTCATGTCGTGAAAGTTGTGAATGTTGAAAGCCATGAAAGTTGTGAGTCATGAAAGTTCTGAAAGTTGCAGAAGTTGCAAAAGTTTTAAAAGTCATAAAAGTTGTGAGAGTTGTATGTTATGAAAGTTGAAAAAGCTGTGAGTCATCAAAGTTCTGAATGTTGCAGAAGTTGCAAAAGTTGTGAAAGTCAAGAAAGTTGTGAAAGATGTAGAAATTGCAAAAGTTGTAAAAGTTGTAAGTCATGAAAGTTGGACGTCACGAAAGTTGTGAAAGTTGTAAGTTATAAAAGTTGTGAATGTTTTAAAAGTTGTAAGTCATGAAAGTTGTGGTAGTTTTGAGTCATGAAAGCTTTGAATGTTGTGAAAGTGTAAGAGTAGTGAATGTTGTGAATGTTGTAAGTCATGAAAGTTGTGAAAGTTGTAAGTTATGAAAGTTAAAAAGTTGCAAAAGTTGTAAAAATCATAAGAGTTGTGAAAGTTTTAAGAGTTGTAAGTCATGAATGTTGTGAAAGTTGTAAGTTGTGAAAGTCGTAAAAGTCATGAAAGTTGTAAAAGTTGCAAAAGTTGTAAAAGTTGCAAAAGTTGTAAAAGTTTTGTCGTGAAAGCTGTGAAAGTTGAAAGTCATGGATGTAGTGAATGATGCAAAAGTTGTAAAAGTTGTGTCATGTAGGCCATGAAAGTTGTGAGAGTTGTAGAAGATGTGTAATTTGTAAAAGTTGCAAGTCGTTAAAAATGTAGGTTATGAAAGTTGTGAAAGTTGTAGAAGTTGCAAAAGTTGTAGGTCATGAAAGTTAAAGTTGTAAGTTATGAATGTGATGAATGTTGCAAAAGTTGTAAAAGTTGTGAGTCATGAAAGTTGGACATCATGAAAGTTGTGAAAGTTGAAGGTTAAAAAAGTTGTAGAAGTTGCAAAAGTTGTGAAGGTTGTGAGTCACATAGGTCATGAATGTTGTGAAAGTTGTAACTTATAAAAGTTGTATAAGTTGCAAAAATCGTAAAAGTTGTGAGTCATGTAGGTCCTGAAAGTTGTGAAAGTTGTAAGTTATGAAAGTTGCAGAAGTCGCAAAAGTTGTAAGTCATAAATGTAGTGAAAGTTGTAGAAGTTGCAAAAGTTGTAAAAGTTGAGCAAGTTCTGAAAAGTGCAAAAGTTGTAAGTCATGAAAGTTGTGAGTGTTGTAGAAGTTGTGAAATTTGTAAAAGTTTCAAGTCATTAAAAATGTAGGTCATGAAAGTTGTGAAGGTTGTAGAAGTTGCAAAAGTTGTAATAGTTGCAAGTCATGAAAGTTGTGAAAGTTGTAAGTTATAAAAGTTGTAGAAGTTGCAAAAGTTTTGAAAGTTGAGCAAGTTCTGAAAGTTGTGAAAGTTGTAGGTTATGAAAGTTGTGAAAGTTGTAAGTCATGAAAGTTGTGAGAGTTGTAGAAGTTGCGAAATTGGTAAAAGTTGCAAGTCATTAAAAATGTAGGTCATGAAAGTTATGAAGTTTGTAAGTTACGAAAGTTGTAAAAGTTGCAAAAGTTGTAAAAGTTGTGAGTCATGAATGTTATGAAAGTTGCAGAAGTTGCAAAAGTTTTGAAAGTAATAAAATTTGTGAAAGTTGTAGAAGTTCCAAAAGTTGCAAAAGTTGCAAGTCATGAAAGTTGTAAATGTTGAGATGTAAAAGTTGCTAGTCAAGAAAGTTGTGAAAGTTGTAAAAGTTGTAAAAGTCATGAAAGTTGTGAAAGTTGTGAATGTTGTGAAAGTTGTGAATGTTGTAAAAGTTGTAAGTAGTGAAAGCTGTAAAAGTGTAAATGTTGTGAAAGTTGTATGTTATGAATGTGATGAAAGTTGTAATAGTTGTGAAAGTTGTAAGTCATGAAGGTTGCAAATGTAGTAAAAGTTGTAAGTCATGAAAGTTGTATGTTATGAAATTTGTAGAAGTTGTTGGAGTTGTAAATGTGTAAAAGTTGTGAACGTTATGGAAGTTGTGGAAGGAGAGAGAGTCGTGAATGTTATGAAGGTTGAGAATGAAGTGAAAGTTGTAGAAGGTGTAAAAGTGGTTAAAGTTGTGAACGTTGTAAAAGTTGTAAAAGTTGCAAAAGTCACGAAAGTTGTAGGTCATGAAAGTTGTGAATGTTGTAAGATATGAAAGTTGTAAAAGTTGAAAAGTTGTAAAATTAGTAAGTCATGAATGTTGTAAAAGTTGTATGTCATGAATGTCGTGAAAGTTGTATGTTGTGAAAGTTATGAAAATTGTAGGAGTTGTGAAAGTTGTAGAAGTTGTGGGGGTAGTGAATGTTGTAAAAGTTGTAAAAGTTGTGTGTAATGAAAGTTGTATAAGTTGTGAATGTTGTATTGTAAAAGTTTAGAAAGTTATGAAAGTTCTGAAAATTGTAAATGTTGTGGAAGTTGTAAAAGTTGCAAAAGTTGTAATAGTTGACAAAGTCCCGAAAATTGGAAAACTTGTAAAAGTTGTGAACGTTGTAGAAGTTGTGGAAGGAGAGAAAGTCGTGATTGTTATGAAGGTTGAGAATGATGTGAATGTTGTAGAAGTTGTAGAAGTTGTAAAAGTAGGTAAAGTTGTAAAAGTTGTAAAAGTTGTGAGTTAGGGAAGTTGTAAAAGTTGTAAGAGTTGTAAAAGTTGAAGTTGTAAGAGTTGAGAAGGATAGAATTTCGTGAGGGATGCGAGTCATGAAGGTGGTAAAAGTAGGAGAAGCAGGGAAAGTCGTGTAGGTTGTGAGAGTTGTGAATGTTGTGGAAGTTGTAGAATTCACGAAAGTCGTTGGGGTTGTAAGAGTAGTAAGAGTAGTGAAAGTCGTGAAAGTGGTAAAAGTCGTTTAAGTTGTAAATGTTGTAAGAATGGTAAGAGCAGTGAAAGTCATGAAAGTTGTTAAAGTCGTGAAAGTCATGAGGGTCGTGAAAGTCGTTAAAGTTGTAAGAGTGGGTAAGAGTAGTGTTGTAAGTTGTGTGTTGTAGTAGTTGTGAATGTTATGTGTAAATGTTGGTGGGGAAAAAGAAATCCTTTCCTATTGACAAGGGTTACTTGTCATGTAGAAAGGGTTTCTTGAAAAACCCCGTAACTCTAACTATCTAAGTACCTAAGTACCTAACTGGTAACTAACTGCTTATCTACTACCTAACTAACCTAGGCCTACCTATTGTTAAATGTACTGGTTAGTAGTGATTAGTAAACATACAAGTACACCTGCACCAAAACAAAACTACACATAAAGCAAACAACACAAAAACATAAAACAAGCAAGCCACACCCACTAAAATCTGCACACGCTCTCTTTAAACTCATACACTCTGGAACCTTGCTCTCAAAACGCGCTCTCTTTATACTCACACACACACGCGCCTGAAAATCTTCTCTCTCACACCCAAACACTCCTCACAACACTCTCACACACCCCAATACCCGTCCTGGACGCCACCACATGTGCTGCGCACGAACGACATTCACCCCCAAAAACCCTTACCCTCACCCGAACTTACCGTAGCCTTGCGGCCCTGCGCCGGAGCGTGCAACGGCACTGCAGAGCTTTTAGAAATGAATGACGTTACGCCGCTGGCAGGGGTATTGTCCCCCCGGCCCTTAGGCCCAATGCGCAAACGTCAAAGGCCACGTCGCCGTCCTCACCTCTCAGACGTCCAACCGGGTCCTTGTGACTCAGCGCTGAGCGTTCAACAGAACGGCGGTGATTCTGACAACGCAGCAATCTCAGTCTTTGCATCGGACATCCAGACCGAGGTTTCCGCTATGCGGTACAACTCGAAAATGGCCCGTGCACCTCTATATATCATTTTTCGGGCTACCCTCTCCCTTGACGTTGCCCCTTCCATTGTCGCTTCTGATTGGCCGATAAGGTTGTTTACGAACTTTGGGTATTTTTGTTTATCCTTTTGGGACAAAGACGTAAACAACCCTAGCGGGAATACAAAAGACAGGTATATCAAATGTTGTAAACATGGTAACACAATAGACAAAAGAATAGGGCAGCTGGAAATACACCTCTCAGGGTTGTTTTTATCTTATCTTTTATCCGAAAAGGACAAACAAAAATTCCCACATCAACCAAAAATACCCAAACGTTGCGAGCAACCACAGCCTGCCCACCTCTATCGCTTTCTCTTTCTCCTTCTCTCCCTTTCTTCATTCCCTTCTCCTTTCTTTCCCTTCCAACACCTCGCTTTCTGAAAATTCCGTTACGATATTAGTTCCCGTTTGCACTCTCACCGTGAAGAGTAGAGACTCAGCCTAAGTAAAGTCCCTCAGACTAAAAAAACTCTGGTGTCACCTACATCAATACATAAAAATATTTTGAAATTAAAAAAAACTGGTACCATGTACGTAGCACATACAAAATTTAAAACACCAAATGAGAAATCACTCATTGTAAGCAACAATGAAGAATTTTACACAAAACCATTTCCTACAATTTCAAAAAAATCATAAAATTTACATTAAAAAAATGCAATTTCGTAAAGAAAAAGAATCACGAGATAGACCACTTGAAACAAAAATTCGAATGAGAATTTTTTTTAGATAATTTTGACTACACCCTTAAGAGTACGGCCTTACAAGTAGAGGCAATTCGTTGTCATTAAAAATGTAAGCACAAATATTACCGATTATCCTTTCGTCGTAAGTTTTACAACGAGTTACACTAATTTATGTATTTCAAATAAAACATTCCGTTCCAATCAACACATTTAATCACGCAAATAAATTAAATTACAAAAACACAAAACATACGAAAGCCGCTTGGCTAAAAAAAAATGGAATTTTTAATTCAAAAATGAATAAAATTTTAACCATGGCACTGGTTAGCGAGAAAACAAAAGGAAGACTACACATTTACCACGCATAAACTGCGCGCGCAACGATACATCGAAAAAATAAACGAGCAATTAACAAAAGGGGGAAAAAATTGATATAAAAACATAAAATACCTAAGCATTTCAATGGCGGCGAATGCACAAAAAATACGTTAAAATTACTAACACATCATTTATATAATTTCAACGAATCGGAAAGTCTGACGTCGTTTTGTTTATAATATTCGTTAAAATCAATCCTGTGGCTTAATAAAATCAAACTATTTTCTTGATGTTTTCCCGAAAACAACATCAGTAGAG
Organism: Maconellicoccus hirsutus; assembly: GCA_003261595.1. NCBI lineage: Eukaryota > Metazoa > Arthropoda > Insecta > Hemiptera > Pseudococcidae > Maconellicoccus > Maconellicoccus hirsutus. The sequence goes on along the minus strand of QBDW01000089.1, from coordinate 48,594 downwards.
ACTTCAATTTATCCTGCAATTTAAAACAGAAAAGTCGTGTATGGTAATTTAACGGCAATTTTTTTTTTTAAACAAATTCACTTACTTGATGCTGATTCGTGAGCACTTTGAATTTTGTCTTGACTTTATTCAGTTCGTCTTGGAATTGCGCCGTTATTGTGGCGTTTTCGGCTTCATCTTGACGCGACGTACCAAATTCGGCTATATTTTGCTGCCTCTTCCGTCTCCTTTCCACCTCCGATTCGCATAACGTTTGGAAGATCTCGATAACTGGGACTAATTCTTGAACGTAATCCAATAACGTTCTAATATGCCAAGCCATTCTGGCCTCGGTCGATCCGGGCTGCAAAAATCAAGAAATCGTTACCAACAAATCGACGTTTCCACCGTACACTCGAAAATGCCATCTTACTTCGGTATTCAACATGCACGATGACTGTATCGATTCCAAAAAGGTATTATGAGCTTTCAACACCTTTTCCAGCGACTCCATAGAAGTCATTTCGCGCTGGAAGTTACGCCACGAGACTTCCACCACTTCAGAAGCGATGTAGTATTGAAAATGCCCGATGAAATTCACCATCTCCATGACCAGGTAATTGGCTTTCGTGAAAATTGCTCTGGCTTCTGCAAAAATAAAATCAAGTGAGTGAGGATCACCGAGAAATAATCAAAAATAAAATTATACCAACCTGGAACGATATAGTTGACTTCTTTGAATAATAATTTCAATCCGCGCCACATTTTCAAAACCATGTAATTGGCTCTTTTGACGCGCCACATAAAAGTGAACATGCGATTGTAACCGACCAAGCTTGATTTGAAAATCTGCGCAAACCATAAAAACACTGGCTAAAAATGCTGTAAAAGTCTCAACGAGTAATGCTTTCGGATACGAACCGTTATAAGTGGCCCATCCAATCTGTACTGAAGACAGAACGCCTCCGAGGCTATTTCACGTTCTGACGTAGGCATCAACCTAGTGCACAACTTATTCAGCACTTGGGGGTCATCGAACTGAGCATTACTTTTGAACACGGCGTCATCCAGCGATCTCATTAAATTGTATTGATGGAACGTACCCACACATTTGTTCAAATCCGGCCTATAAAAAAGAAATGGATATTTTTTAATTAAAAAAATTGATAAAATTTTTACGTAGCGCTGAAAAAAATTCATATTGAATGAAAAGTTATAAAAAAATCACCATTCATTTCACCATCAAAAGTTTTTTTTGTCCCCCCCCCCCATCTCTTTTGATGGCAAAATGGATCACTCACGATTTGGTAAAATTTTTTAGACTCAAAGTTCAAAATTCTCAGAATATCAAAGAAAAAAAATTTGACAAATTTTTCTCAAAAAGTGAAAAATTAGTGTATAATTTATACGGAGAACGATTAAATGGTTAAAATTATTTTTCTACTTAAGAATTAAAGTAAAAAAAAAGATCCAGTTGGAAATTATTTTTCAAAAATCTAAAAAAATTCCAAAAATGATTTAAAAAAAAAAATAGACGGAAAAAATTTAATTAATTAAAAGTAAAAATTCAAAAATTGAAAAAAAAACGAAAAAAACGTTCTGAATTGGAAAAAATTAGTACATAAAATTTAAAATAAAGATTTCCGATCAAAGAAATAAATTTAAAAACGAAAGAAATTTATGGAATTAAAAAAAAATCGAAAAATTCCAATTATTAGCAAATTTTAATATTAATATTAATAACTTAATAATAATTAAAAAGGAAAGGTACTGAAAAAATTACACTACTTACTCATTAAAAATATTTCAAAATTGGCGAAATCAGTGGACATGACAATCAGTTTTAACAAATAATTACACTCGAAGAGCAATAATTCTACCCGCGAATTACAACGCACCACCTCGACGGTCAATATCTAACTGAGCCTTTGGGAAGGAATTTCCAAATCACAAACAAAAATCCCCGATCTTCCCATTGAAGGAAGCTAACGCAAGATAAAAGCCATTGTTGAAAAAGGTCTCCATTGTTAACCCACAAGCAAAAATTCCCCAATCACAAACAAAGCCCATTATAACATTATACAATCTCGGCCTTGAGATAAACATTGGCGAGAGCATTAATACAAAACAAAGGCTATTGTACCATTCTCCCCTTTCGAATTTTATTTAAATGGTAACGCTACCTGCAACCGAAACCGATAACGTGCTACGTACCGAAAACAAAAATGGGTACACAACTTACTCGATTATTTTCAACAGGTAATGAATGAAGTCGCCTTGTCCGAGGAGCAGGTATTTACGCAATGCTTCCAGGTGAATTTGCATTTTGAAATTTTCGTTCAACGATTGCAAAACCATTTTTGAAACTTCTCGGCACGCTTTGTTGATCAATTCGGATACTTGGCTGCCCGGTTCAATCAATGTTAATGGATCGTTCCCTGGAAATGATTACGTCATATAATTGTCGCCATAAATTAAGCAATATACGTATGTTATTTATTGGTACTTATTTCAATGTTCTTTACATAATAAATAAATAAATAATTTAAATTTATTCAGTCAAATTCTTGTACTTACATTTATTCTTCTCCAATTCCAATAGCTCGAGTTGAGCATTCGTCGAAGGTGGTCTTTCGTGGCATACGTTGTGCAAAAAATTCATACATCTTCCAGCTTCGAGTATTTGATTAGCTTCTTCCAACGACATGTACTTTGGTATCATCGATGGCCTATGAAACAAAATACAAATAGTACCACGGTGATTCGATTTCCGGTAGGAAAAAATTTAAATACGACATACTTGAGCACAAACTGCCTATCCCATAAATTCCTCTCGATGCTGTCGAGATTAGTCTCCGCTTTAATGAAAAATTCATCGTGCGTATCAATTATCTCTCCGTTCACGACCCAGTAACAAATCTGCTTATAAAATGGTTGAATTGCCTGGAAAAATGTCAAAATTATTTCCAATTCGCACATTTTTAATCATCAATAACCAACTCACCGATGATAACAACCTAACGACGATCTTTCTAGCTTCGGTGTTGCCATTATAAGCGAAAAATGCCAAATCTGATACTATTTGACCGCCCCTTTTATCTTGAACTGTTCTCAGGATATCGCATAAGGTTTGTAATATAAGGAACTGCTTCCTGGACCACACCACGAGCTGGCTCAATGAAGGTAACTTGTACCTCGTACAGTCTTCTTCACTTAACGGCGTATCGGCGATTTCCGGCGATGGATTGAGCTAAGTAAATTAATAATGTTGTAGAACATGAGAAAGTATCAATTTAAAAATATTTTTTAAGGCTTACTTGAGTATCCAGTACAGCTAAGGCGTGATAATACCTAGTTAATTCGCGCCGGATGGCGTTCATGAGGCCTTGGGCGACAGTACCGACATCGGTGAACAAAGTATTGATGAATTGCTGCACTTTGTTGTGTAAATAACCGAGCTCCATTAAATGGCGCACCATGTAAGGTTGATTTACTTTAACCTGGCGGTAATATACGATTAGCGTGGTTGTTAAGAAGATAGGAAGGTAATAATCACACTTACGCAAGGATTTAGATGGAAGCCTTCTTCGAGCGACATATACTTGATTACTTTGCCTTCGACGCCTTGCATACAGAATATCAACTCTTTCATAATCTCGTATTCCGATATTTCGAAATCACCTGAGATGAAAAACACGTAAATAAAAGGTACACGAATAAACTACAAAAATAACTTACCCATAATGTCGTATTTCTTAGATTCACCGAGTCTGGAATGAACAGATAGATGATCTGGTCTAACGGAATCACCACTCCCTTCCATTTCGGACGAAGAATCAATCCGTTTTTTCAACATTTTAGCGTCAGTTCTTGGACCAGAACCTGTAAATAGAAATAAATTATTTGTTATTAGTAATGAATTAAGTTATTAAGAAATCACTAACATATCAAATTTTACCTTTACGACTAGAAGTAGCTGTTGGCTGCTCGAGGATCGGTGTATCGCTATAAAGATGGTTCAAGTTTACCTTGCGAACAATAGGTGATTCGTAAATTTCACTATTTGGTAACCGTTGATCCTATTTTTAGCAAAAAATGAATTATAAAAAATTACCACCGTAAACGGTAACTAACTACGTACCAGTGTACTGGATCCCTCTATTTTACTACGGAAGGTATTTGGAGTAGTGAAGGTGGTATTACGCGAGCTAAAATTAGTACTGTTGATGAGATCAGGGGTACGTAAAGTTATCTGCGAGTCTACATTGGCATTTATCTCGTTTTCGTTTTGACGCAACAGGCTTAAACTCAAAGCTGATGGTTCGTTTAGTCTTAATAGAAATAGGAGCATTTGAGGGTAACATGATGATATGTTCTGTAATCATTTTCAACATGAGTATCACTTAATAGTAATTAACATTCTAATCACTTACCGAATTGTTTTTCAGCGACCGACTCAGAGCCCGGAACTTATCAAGTATTTCTGGAGAACTTGGGTACATATCATTCAAAACGCGTTCAATTTCTGAGCTAATTTGATCTTCTTCAAAAGGCGAAAAAGAATTTTGAAATTCTGCGTCATCGAAAGTAGTATAACTTTCTAACGATTTTCTGAACAACGTTTCCAAAAGTTCTAAAACAATAACGGTGCAGGGTTTTAAAAGATGTTTAGTAAATATGTGATCAACTTACCTTTACGGTTATTGGATAAACTGTAACATAATTTCTTCAACGCGAGAAGTTCGCGTTTGTCTAAACGGTGAGACATCTCGGAATTTTTCCAGTGGGTGGAGATTTACACAGCACGAAAATATACACCACCAAATGGCTCCATCGAATTAATCCATAAATGCATCAAACTTAATTTAAATTCGCATGTAAATGTTCACATTCATGTTACTTTAATCAAATTACATAAATAATACTTTTGAGTTAATGAATTAATCGAAAACAGCTGAACTGAAAGATAAACACAAAAACGGAAAAATTGAAATGAAGCGCGCAAGACTGGAAACAGTGATGTAAGACACAAACACAAAAATTCTCGAGTTTAAAAATTCCCCTACTGTAAAATTTTATCTGTGAAAAAAAATGTTGCAGTGATGTAACAAAGCCGAAGTCAAATAACCGAAACTAAATTTACATTTTGTACATTTTTGTATAATAAAAAACAGTTTTTTCTGTTTTTGCGAGTTGTAATGTAATTTTCATAATTTTATTTTAGTTTAATTTTATAATTTATAGTTGATAAAATTTCTTGCTGTTTAATACCAATTCAAAGTTTGAAACAAATGGAAAATTAAAAAAAAAAAAAGTTAATACATTCGTCAACGCAACTGTGTCCATAACCGAAACCATACCGTAGATCAAAATTGAAGCTCGAAAGTTTACATGTTATCAATAACTTCAAAACTTTAACAAGAATGTAGCGGTACGCTGCGCCCTCTGGCCTGCCACCTAGAGCGTGGGCCATCCAAGTCGCCTGAACGGCCAGAAGCGGAGACAGAGAATTGGCGTTGATTGCCCGGCCCGCATAGGGTGCGCGGCGGTCGACACCCTTTGCCGCCTTTGGTGGGGGTGTCGGCCGCAACACGATGTCTCGGCCGTCCCGACTTTTGTAGATAGATTTAGTATGTCAATGTAACTCAAGTAACACAATAATAAAGCGAAACTATTAAACTTCATAAACGTGCATTTTATTCTCACACGAAATCCTACCAACGCATTTGGCGACCGTGAAATAAAGGTGAGTAAAATGGTAAAAATGATTTAAAACAACTAACAAATAAAATAATTAAAACAAAATAGTCAAAGAAACAACTTAAACTCATCGAAAGATGACAGGTATAAAATAATAAAACGATAAAATAACAAAATAAAACGCGTCCCAGTAATTTAAAACTCGTGATTAAAACGACTAATAGGACTAATAAGACTAATAAATGTAAATAACCTAACACATCCAAATATTCAACAACCCCTAAAAAACAGTAAACGTATGTCAACTAGAGAGCTAAAAGCTCTGTCGGGTAATACTCTTAAAAAATTTAAAACGAGAAGCGGAATGTCGAACAGACAACAATCCCCCGAAAATTCGGAGGATGAAATGTTGGGGGTAGTCGAAAACAACGAAATCGAAGAAAAAATTAGAAAAATAGTGAAAGAGGAAATGGGGCAACAAAGGGCCCAAATGAGAAAAGATCTAGAAGAAATATTGAGTAAATACGCGGCCAACTCAAACCATATTAAAGAAACTCCGAATACTCAAACTCAGCCCCAAAATTCGTCAATAATTGATAACATACAATCGCGAAAAGAACCGCCCCCCCAGACATTCCCGATCCCGATCGACCCAAACGCCTATGCATTATTTAAGGACCAAAATATTGAATATAACGAAAATAATAAATACCATCCATGGAAGTACGTCGAAAGTTTTGACTCGAAAATTGAGTCCTTCAGTCTACCTACCTATTATAAGGTGCATTTTTTTAAGAGGGGAATAAGGGTCAAAAATGAGCAATGGGAGAGAATCGTTGATTTCATCGACGATTACGATGAGCTAATCAAAAAATTTAACGAAACATTCTGGTCGAAAACCGCCCAAAAGGAGGCAATAAAACAATTTAAAACATTTAAGTTATACAACGCCAATATCCAGACAATAAACGTCGAACTGCTAACATGGGCAACAACGATGTCCAATATGGCAACGTTGCCAAACGACGACATAGTAAAATACCTATACGAAAAACTACCGCAATATTGGAAAAATCAATTGTCCATAAATAAATTAGATAGCATACAAAGCTTCTTCCAACAAATAGATAGGTTGAGGGAATTTCACGATGGTTTGGATGGCGACGTAGTTCCGTTGAAAACGTTTCGAGGCAGGCTCGAACATAGAGAGTGGTATGACCGTAATTATCAAGGAAAAAACCCTAGCCGAGATAACAATACTAGAACGAACACGGGTGAAAACCGGCAGGGTTTGGGTGGTTGGAGCGGTTACGTGAGGCATAGAACTGATAGTAGGGACAATAACGAGAGAGGAAATTATCGGAGCACCATATACAGAGGAAACAACTATAAAAGAAACTTTGGTGCAAATATGAGTGCACGAAACAACGATAACGTTGATAATAGTAATATAGGTGGAGAAAGACAGGCAAGTAGGCACACGCAGTCAGAAAATAGATTGCAGGTAAATTCGATGGAGACAGAGCAAAAAAACGACTGAATGACAGGCGCGATAAGAATGGCGTAGCCGAATCCATAGAGATAATAAAATGTAACGGGATGGTGATATCGAGTATAGATGATAGGATTATAATAGGAAACGATATAGGTTATGCACTGACAAGAGAGAAACTACATTTAACTGATGGTAAAACTGAAATAGGTAGATTGCGCAAAGACGCCATAGTAACGGATTCACCGAACCTATCCAATTTACAACAAAGGCTGGCTAAATTGGACCTACAAGATAGGGAAATAATATTCACCGTCGAGGCGGGATATTTGGGTAGTAGCCACAGCTATCAAAGAACATGTAACCAAGTGGAACAAATAATAAGAAACCTAACAGCCGCTAAGGTGGCCAAAGTATATCTGTGTGCACCGATTTTGAAACCAAATATAAAAACGAGACGTCGCATTACATACGGCTACTTCACTCAGTTTGTCACATTCCTGGACGGGTTATCGGAAAAATTTGGAAGGGAAAGAGTTACTATTTTAAATACACCGGCAAGGTTAATGCTACTAAAGAGCGCTAACGGTGACATAATTCTGGACAAACTAAACAGGCCGATGCCCAACAAACGCAAATTTCGGAGACTGCCTAGAAGAAAGGCATATATCTTGAGATACGGTCTATTGAGCGGCGTCATACGGGCGATCCAGCGCGAAATAGCTGCGTCCAAACGGCGTCCGCTGCCCAGCGATAGTGGTAACATCCAGCAGGAAAAACTGAAACAAATTAAACAAAACACAAAGCAAAAGCCCATAAAACCAGAGATAAGTGTACGTACCGACCCAGTAGCCTCTTCACGGCAGAGCGGGTGTGTTCGGACTGCTCGCGAATGCGGGAGCGAGAGGTCAAGCGTCGATCGGCTTCCGGATACAGGCGCCACTGATGAAAATGGCGATGTACAGGAAGAATACAAATATAGAAACAGCGCAGGTCTTGATATATGGTTGTGTGACACAGAAGATATGGAGATCCAAACGGTGGAAAAAGAACTGAATGAAACAAACAACACTTGTATAGTACCTGCTAAGATAGAAAATGTTACGTACCAAATGCAACTGGATAGTGGTGCCGCGATAGGGGTAATAACCAAGAATATGGCAATAGAAATAAAGCATAGGCATCCGGAAAAGTTGAAATACATACAACAGGTCACACCGATTGTGATAGTACTGGCAGATGGGACAAAAATAAAGCCCATGGAGTATCTGGCGATAGTTGAGGTAGACATAGGCGGCGTAGTATGTAGGTTGAGTTTCCACGTTCTTGACATCAATCACCGAATAACAATCGTTGGCAGAGACATGATGCTCAGATACGGCATCGATGTGAGTTTTAAAAACAAAGCGGCAATAATCGATGACGGTAACGGTGGAGAAGTGAAAATCCCATGGTTGAAGGTATCTGAAATAGACAAACTTGAAATCGCGAATACTAGAGGTAAACTGAAATGCAACAACTTAGACATAGGTCAATTTGGAGAGATACGCGGCAGCGATACGCGTGAAAATGAGAGAATAATCAAAAGTCTAAAAAATGTAATATATGCGAGTGTAAAAAATGGAACGCTTACGCATGCACAATACAAAAAAGCATACACAGAAATATCGAAGTATGCAAATGTGTTTCGAGAAGAACTAGGTAAGTTTAACGGGGATCCAGTAAAGCTGAGGTTAAACTCCAACACGCCATGGAAAGAACCAAACTATGCGCCAAGTAGAAAAATGATGCCATACATAAAAAATGAAATACATGAGATGCTGGAAGCCGAAATAATTAAGCCGTCATCTACTGAATACATAAATGCAGTACTTGCTAGGATAAAGAACGACGGATCTATTCGATTGTGTATGGACCCAGAATACTTAAACAAGAATTTGAAAAACAACTATCATGAAGCACCGAGACTAGACAGAATACTTACCAACAAACCTAACGCGAAGTATCATACGGCACTGGACTTCAGGTGTGGATTTTGGCAGCTTCCGGTGGAAACTGATTCCACTAAATACTTGGGAATACAGATCGAGGGTCAGGTATTCGAATATATGAGATTGCCATATGGTCTAAAGACGGCGTCGGCGGAATTCATAACAGTAGTAAATAAACTATTAGGACATGTAATGACGCCGCAAAACGAAAGCATATCGGTGTACGTTGATGATGTTCTTATACAGGATGAGGAATTTGAAAGCCACTTGAGAAATATAACTGAAGTACTAGATGCAATAGACCGTGCGAACATGACGTTAAATCTGAAGAAAACAAAATTCTTCGAACCACAAATCGAGCATTTGGGATTTAAGCTAACTAGAAACCACATAGAGAAACAAAACGGTAAGCTGATTAAATTTGATACCTTCAAAGACAAACACGCATGTAAAACTACAGGAAAGATGAAATTGAAAAACGTAAAGCAGGTGCAACAGCTTTTGGGCATAACAAATTACTATCAACGATTCATAAGCAACTATCAAGAGATAGTAAAGCCACTAAATATACTCACGGGACTGAAGAACCAATTTCATTGGACCGATGAACACACAGAGGCATGCGAGGCATTAGAACGTGAATATAAAAAAGAATTCCAACTAGCGAAGCCGGATTACAGACATGATTTTTACCTCGAGCCAACTGTTGGAGAAACGTCCCTCAGCGGCGTGCTGTACCAGCTAGATCCAACAACGGCCGAAAGACAAATAGTACTATATACAAGCAGAACACTAAAAGAAAGCGAGAAAAAATATACCGTAAGCGAAAAAGAAATGTTGTCCTTGGCTGCAGCTTTAAAAAAGACATCGATGTACATACATGGATATAAAGTACACATACCTCTAAGGTATAACACCATAATAAAGCAATTCAGACGCATAGCACAAATACATCGAAAAGCGGCCAACTGGGTATTGATAACAGACAGCTATGATCTAATACCTGATATACGGGATACAAAATCGAATATGCTGAAAACTATACAGGCTCCGGAATTGACGCTGGGATACGCACAAGCGATGAGGGTCGAGTATATGGACGTGGAAATGAATGAATCACTACAGGAAGCCCTGAAGAACATACACATACATCAATTAAATGATGGAAAAATAAGAAAAATAATAGATAAATGTAACAACTTAAACCTGAACGACACAGACAATGCACCGACAATAAATGAAAAAACTGAAAAGTGGTTAAAAACTTACAAATATGAAGGTCAACCTAACAAACGCCTAGATAGAATATTGCGAGATGGCACCACAGTGCCCGTCCTACCGAATAGCCTATTCTATGACGTAGTGGCGTACCTGCATGAATTTTACGGCCATTTAGGAGCGACGCGATTGAATGTAAAATTCCAGCGGTGCTATTACGCTCCAGACTCATTAAGAACTATAAAAACAATAACAAACTCATGCTTGCTATGCAAAATGAATAAAACATATGCCGAGAAAAAGATAAGTCAATATGCACCTGTGCGTGCATTCTCAAAAGGCGAGCTGGTATCAATTGATATATATGGACCACTACCCAACGAAAAAGAGTTTGCGAAGAATATAATAGTAGCCAAAGATATCTTTTCTAAGAGAATATGGTTGCACACTATGCAAAATGCAACCGCAGACAACTGCATAAAAATAATAGATAGGGTCAACGACGACATGAAACAGCACGGAGTGAAACTTAAGACAATTGTAACTGACAATGCGGCCCAATTTACAGGTGAATTATGGAAACAGAAATGTAACGAATTGGGCATAAGATACTCGCATGTCACACCATTCAACCCCCAGTCCTCCTCGGTAGAAAGAACAATGAGAGAATTGGGTGCACACTTCAGAATATACATAAATTCGAGGAGCGATGTAAATGACCAAGATTACACACATGCCATGTGGCAGGAGGCCGTGCAGCAGATACAACACATAATAAACGACACGCCGGCCACGTGTGACCTGTCACCAAATGAGATATGGCGAATACCTTCGGCGCAAATTCCGGGTGAGGGAGTGATCAGCATGAATGCTAAGAATATAAACTATGAGCTGCAGGACATAAAAGAAAAATTAGGAAAATTCAACGTAGATGCGATACAAGGAAACAATTTAAACTATGATAATATAGATATAGAGAGAGACTTCCTGTTTGATACTCAAGGAAACGCGATGGTAACCGTGGATGGGGCATGCAGAAACAATGGAAGCGACGACGCCATAGCCGGAATGGGAGTATGTTTTAGCCCGACATCGAAAATAAATATAAGCCAACTAATAGATAAACAGGGGCAAAACAGAATGAGTAATAACCTAGCCGAGCTAATGGCGATAAAAATGGCTATGGAATTAGCAGCCATGGCCAAGATCAAGAAAATAATCATAATGACAGATTCTGCATATGCTGTAAAGGCCCTGAACCACTTGGTACCATTATGGAAGAGAAACAATTGGCTAACATATAACAAAAAGCCTGTAGCTCACAAGGAAATATTTCAAGATATCGAAGCGGCACAGGAGGAATTCGACTCCGTCGAATATAGACACGTATATGGACATAGATATGACCTGTGCAACATAATTGCGGATAGATTAGCAAAAAGTGCCGTATATGGCAGTGAGATAGATCGGTTGCTACAGAGGGATGATGGAACAGATAACATAGAACAGTACATACGGCTGCGACAGCAGTTGATGTATATGAGCATGGAACACAACTATAACGAAAAATTTCCAGAGACTACCACGTTTAACGTTGGTGACCTAGTGCTGATATCCACCCACTGGCAATCAAGCAATGAAAGAAAGACGACACACAAATTATATCCAAAAAAGATAGGTCCATACGAGGTTAAAAAGAAAGTATGCAAAAATTGCTACCTGGTGAGCAACATAAATCAGGATGCGAAGGACGAGAAAATAATAAATATAAGACAGATGCACCTATTCCTAACAGCAAAAAGGAAGCGAGAAATAGACGAAAACATAAGATGCACACCATTGGACAGGAACAGGGGCACATTGATGGATGCCCGCCACATTCAGGAGACCAGAAAGAAAAGACAGTCAGGGCAGGAAACGAGATACGAAGAAATGTCCCTGAGGCAAAAACAAATGGAATACGAAAAAATCAAGAAACAAATTAAAGAACTCCATGAGGAGAGGAAGAAAGGAAGGCTCCCACAGGAGCAAATTAATCTATTAGAGGCCATAATGAAATTCAATAATAAATAACCCCGGTCAACGCCAAAGGGAGCAAAGATAACTATATAATATAACAAGCTGTAACAATTAAAATTCGAAATAGTGCTGGTGACTGCATGATTAATGTTTAAACTTAAGCAAAAATAACAACTTAAACTTGGTGTTGGGTGCATGTTGGCATGATCGATGTCTAATTAAAACTTAAGGAAAACAACAACTGGGACTAACCGGTGATGGAGACACAAAGGCAAATGCGACTTGTGTAATCCGTGTCATGATGTTACAGATGTTCAGCAACCATGCCGAAGCAAGAGAATGGGCCGAGTGGTTCGACGGTCGTCTCCAGCAGGCAATAACATCAAGAGCAACAGAATATGAAAAAAAGATGAGAGAAATGGAAAAATCGATAGAGAAGCTGCAAAGACAGGTGACGGAAACGAACGAAAAGATGGAGGTGCAGGCGGCGGTGATTAATAATCAAGCGGCGAGATTCGAACGAGAAAAAAGAATGGTCATGAAGCTAATGAACGAAAGTAAAGCCAAGACGGAGCAGTTAGAGAAAGAGGTCACCGAACAATCATTTGAACTAGAGAGAATCCGAAGAGACCTCGCTACTGCCAATAGGCGCGCACTCGACGCCGAGGTGGCGGTCGAGCTGGCAAGAGTAGAGGCAAAACGGCTAAAGACGGATATCGCGGAGAGGCTCGATAACACGGCGAAAGCGGTCGACGGCCGCCTTGTGGACATCTTTGAAAGTCGCAGAAAAGCGGCGAGAAAGCCGCTAATTACCATCGCTGAGAAGGGAACGACGCTCCGATTAGAAGGTGTACTGCTGATCGGAGACAGACTAGTCAGGGATGTGGTGGTCAATCACGCCTACTTTCTGGGCGACGAAAAACTAAAAACGATCATGAACGAAAACAGAATCGAGCTAATACGAGAGGATATCGACATGCGAGCGCTCGCGGCCCGAGTACTGCAGTACGGAACGGAGAGAGCAAAGACGGCGCTGGTAACGATAGGACACAAAGAGTGCGGCTTCTACAGGTCTTTCGAGCTGCCGGAAGTCGAAAAACACATAAGAAGACTGCACCAAGCGATTCGATCGATGGGGGTGACGGCTGCGTACTACCTGGTCCCAGTACCGTATACGACCAGGGTTGCACCACCCGACTACCAGTACCGACTGGAAAAATTCCAGGAGATAATGGAGAAGGTGGCGGCGCAGATGGATGGCATGGTGGTGGTTGCCTCCCACCTGGAAATGTTCTACCAGATAGCGAACCTGAGAACCAGGGAGTTCCGGCGTGTGGGGGGTCTCCGGCTGCCGTATGCGCCGGCGTTCCACGAATCATATGGTCAGATGGTGGTGCATATGAAGATGGCGCCTAGGCTGCTTACCAAGATAAAAGAGGCGCTAAACATTGCTGCCGAGGTGGAGTGACGTAGTACATATTGTATAGTTGTATCATACTCATATCAATGTAAATAATATTATAATAATAAAACAGTTTAAGGAACTTACCGTGTTTGTGTCCAAAAATAGTAAATGCAACAATTTAAACTTCAAAACATCACCAATAGTAATTGATGGACTGTGTGTTCAAAAATAGTAAATGCAACAATTTAAACTTCAAAACATCACCAATAGTAATTGATGGACTGCGTGTCCAAAAATAGTAAATGTAACAATTTAAACTTCAAAACATCACCAATATTAATAAATGGACGACGTGTGTCCAGCAATAGTAGATGCAACAGATCACGTGTAAACGACTAGTTCATAGTTTTTGCAGTTTGTTTCAGTTTCAGCATCAACGGGATGTAACAGCGAAGTCAAGATCTCGCAGGGATGGTCCCGCTCGGGGGCATGGCGGAGTGGCTTCTGGTGGGACTTGATGTCCCACCAGGGGCACTGTAGCGGTACGCTGCGCCCTCTGGCCTGCCACCTAGAGCGTGGGCCATCCAAGTCGCCTGAACGGCCAGAAGCGGAGACAGAGAATTGGCGTTGATTGCCCGGCCCGCATAGGGTGCGCGGCGGTCGACACCCTTTGCCGCCTTTGGTGGGGGTGTCGGCCGCAACACGATGTCTCGGCCGTCCCGACTTTTGTAGATAGATTTAGTATGTCAATGTAACTCAAGTAACACAATAATAAAGCGAAACTATTAAACTTCATAAACGTGCATTTTATTCTCACACGAAATCCTACCAACGCAGGGTGATTTTCACATTTGTAATTAATTGAAATATTTAATAATTATCACAACTTATACCAACTTGATCGATAAGCGAATTGTGGGGAAAATTGGTGGCAGCACTGTATAAAAAAAAAAAAAAAAAAAAAAAAAAAACGATTTGTTCTGGTAAGAGGAGATCTGTTTTTTTGGTGTATCATTGTTGCGATTACTTCTGTTATTTTGGTGTTTAGTAACTTATCATCGGTTATCCTGAATTCGATTAGTTTTAGTTAATTCATTTATAAATTTTGTTCGATGAAAGTACATCTATTGTATAGTTCGTGTTGTTATTTCGTGGATGTCATTAGTCACTTTTTTTTTATCTCAAAATAGCTGAGAAACAAAGTTTGCATTCTGTACGGTGGTCCCTCAGTGACCATGTTTTGAATCAAAGGAGTTTCCTACCAGAGGGAGGCGCCGTAGTCTACAGAATAGTCGACATTCATTGGGAGGCAACACTGATGGGTACGCGTGTAGTGTACGTCTGAATACAGACGACGCGCGCAATCAGTCAATAGGTTGCGTTCGTGGTACACTTTCCTACTCGTAGGTGAAGTGTGTCGCAAACGCTATAGTGAAAACTACTTGGTGAACTTTGCTTTAAGAAGCTCAATCGTGTTTATCAATATTTGTGAAATATTCGATATTAATTGATTCATCATAATTTCATCCACAAATTAATATTCAGAAGCTCACTGAAGTGAAAAAATTGAAAAAATGAAGCATACAAGAAGTGAAACACTGAAAAATTTTGTTATTTCGCGAAAATTTATAATTTAATCATTGCAAGAAGGATTTTCCACGAAATATGAACTTTTGTTGTTTTATCGCTTTTTGATTTGATTTTTCGCACAATAAAATGAACGATTAATAAGCTCATTTTAAATTTTGAAATTGTAAACCCCTCATAAATTATCTCACAAATACTTGTAAAACTGAAACTCAATCAGAATTACACACAAGTCGAGTAAAAAATACATAACCATTCTTTTTTGCCAAATTTCTCTTTTTTAAGTCATCATTGATATCCACGACTCTACGTTAGTTACGGTATATTTTTATGTAGCAGATTTCCCCTTTTTTTTTCATTCTGAATTTCCGAGTGAAAAAACGAACTACCAAGTAACATTTGAAATTCGCAGATGTTTTTAATTATTTCGAAATAACACGTTTCGTTAGATAGTTGACAAACGTTACACATTCGTTTGAAAACGCAGAAAATAAAAAATCGTCGGCATAACCCAGTTGCAATAACCACTTCCTACAAAATTATCGTGAGGTAGTTCCGCATATACGAGTATATTTTCGAACAGATTTTTTTTAATTTAAATATTTATACGTAGCTCGCGTGTAATTATGCCTTGTTTGTTCGGGCAAGTGTAATATTTTTCTGACCAAATACCGTTACTCTTTTAAATGCTGAAGGCATAATAGGGTATAAAAGGGTTGGGAAAACATCCAATCAAAAGTCTCGTTTGTTATGACGTCACAACATCTCCAACCTGATGAATTTCCGCGCGAGTAAACGGGCGTAACAGGCGATAGTAGAAAACAGAAGCCGGGCTTTTCTATCGCACGCTTCTTACATAAGTGAACGTACTTTTTTGGTTTTTCGTTCGAGAGTATTGCGATTTTTTTTTTTCAAAATCGTGTGATTAAATACAAAAATGAGTAAGTTGTATTTTAAATTTTTTTATGCAGTGAATTTTTTTTCTTGACAATGTGAGGAGAGACTTTTTGGTGATGTGAGAAAAAATAGGAATAAAGTTTTATTATTTTTATTTACTGTTTCGAATTCTTTAATAGAATTATCAGAATTTATGTTATTTCAATTGAATATAAATTTTATACTTCTGAGAAAATTTTACAAAGAAAATTTTCAGCGGGAAGATAACAAGTAGGTATAACTGTATCGAAATTTCGAAATGAAAAAATTATTATGTATTCCTGGCACATTTGTTGCTTTTATTTTTTTTTTATTTTTAAACTCTTTTGAATATTTTTCAATTCATTTATTGTGCAATGAGTAGATGAAATATTCTCTTATTCAGAGTTGAAATCATTTCACGAATTCGCAATTTCAAAATCTGAATAATTCGATTTTATTTTTATTTTATTTTATTTCTGGTGTAATATTTTTTTGTTTTATTTATGGAGGAAATATTTCAAAAATTTGATTCATCTAATTAGATTAAAATTATTTTTGTGTTTCATAAGTGAATAATTTTTTGGCGAGAAACAGGAATTTCGAAATTTTGAAAAATTCCACAATTATTACACTCAAAATTTTTTAGTTTTTGAATGATTAATCGTTTACAAAGTGAAATACATATATTTTGAGTTTTTCGCCAAAATAAGAAAAAAAAAATGTAAAATAACTTGACCAAAAAAGTATTGAAACACGAAAAAGAAACATATGAAAACCAAAAAATGAAAATTCATCAAAAAATGCATGCTGAGTGCGCATAAAGTGCACACGTGTCTTTCAGAATGACCTTATAAAGCACTGAAAGTGGTAGCAGAGTTCATTCAAAGGTATTCCATTCCATTTCGGTGTTGGTTTTTGATATCTATTCATTTTCATCTTTTTGAGGTATTCATTCCACCGAAATTTTATAAATCATAACGATAATTAGATTCACTTCGTTGTATTTATTTCAAATGTTTCTTTCTAAGAAGTACATACGTAGTTAAAATCATCGATTTTTTTGCAATTTTCTCCACCATAGTAAAAAAAATTAGTACTTTTCTCATGTAAATCATTGGTAAAAAAAATTTCAAAATAACACTTCGATAACGCGTCGATAAAATAACGAAAAGCCCAAAGAAAGAAAAAGCAATATAGCAAATAACAGCGAATCGCCTTTAGCATCATTGCCATTTTGGGATATTCTCAGAGTTTGGTTTATATCATCCATTTGGCGAACAAGGTAGTGTTGTTTTCCCAAAACCTTATTACAAACTCGGCCCACTTACAATGCGAATGTAGCTACCTATTATTTGTACAATTTACTCCAAAAAAGCACACAAACCTATACAAAAGAGGTGAAAAGCGAAATACCCTCGGTGTTTGTGGAGTTGTATTCTCGATGGCAAACATACCCAAGAACAATAGTGTTAAATAAGCGAATGAAATAACTTGGTTGCGCGGTTATTATTTTTACATTTCAGTTACTCAAAGTATTTTGCTTTTCATCGAGCTTCCTTTTAGACGAATAGGTATTTCAAGAGGTTTTATTAGCATTAGCGTTCAAGTGAGCCACCGGGATCATATTTCATTGTTTTCTTGTCTATTTTTTCTTCGTCGTGTATTTTTTGAGATATTGCTTTTAGGTGTGTTTTTTTTTATAGTAATTGGTATACGATTGTTGGGTAGTTTCAATTATTCATCGATACGAATACGTGTTTATCGTTTGATATTCAAAACACAACGATCTAGCCACAACATCCACGTTTTTCCACTTCCTAAATCTCTCAAGTCTTCTAAAAATCAAAGTCCTCCCTTCCTTAATATTAGGCAGCAGTACAAAGCACGTTAAACTAAAAAAATAAGTAAAAACCAACATTTAAAGTGTAAGCACACGAGCAAGCACGTGTGTTCAACACGACGTTTGATAAACGAATAACATAAAGTGACAGAAGAGTGCGCGTTTACTCAGTGTTACCAAACATGATGATATTGTTTCCCCTCCGAAATGTATAAAAATTAATTATTCGTGAATACGATTCTACTATCGTGTTGAAAATATTTAAATCTACTTTTTACAATAAATTCTGATAAAATTAATCAACATTGCAGATCCTTATAAATTTTTCTACGATACTTCTTAAAACCATCAATGGACTCCGTGGATTCTACGCGACGCTCGAGAAGTAACTTCAGCCCCAAAATGCTGAGTCCAAAAATGCAACGTTCGATTCGTGTCAACGACAGTCAATTGGTTATGCTCTCAGAAAGGGCGCATTTTGATCATTCCAGAGCCGGATATCTCCATAAGAGAACGGCGGATAGTAATAAGTGGCAGCTGAGGTGGTTCGTGCTGTACCAGGTGAGTACTAAATGTGCTTTTCAGTTCAGCTTCGGAGGTTTGAGAGATTACGAGATCGCGGGTGTATTCTTTTTATCACCGAATGCACCTGTTATATAGCTTTAGAATAAATTACCATTAGCTTTATGTTCGCTCATAAAACGACTTTATGCTTTTTTCATCTTTTTAGTTGGCAACTTGATGAAATACTGTAAAAATTATTTTATTATCTTTTAAAAAGATATCGTGTACTTGAGTAATGTATCTAATGATATGTTTCGTTTTAAATCCAGTAGCATAGTCATTTTGAAAAATTTAATTTTAATTTTCTTCGAGCTTTTCCTAATTGAGTTGGAATTTTAAAATATTTTTTATTATTCGACTTTTACCCTCCGTCTCTCCAGAACGCGACCCATAGGTGAACCTCCTCCTCCCTTCTTGCTTGCTGAGCATACTGTCTAGTTGTTCATTTGAAGGGGCAAACATTTTCAAAATTTTGCATCTGAATTTTTAGCGTCACGTTTTTTTTATTTTATCTCGAAAAATAAACATTTTAGAGAAAAATTGGTCATTATCAAAATTATAGAGCATAAAATTTCCTTTTCTTAATGCCGATTAATTTTTCAATTCGAGCAACGGTTCTCGGAATATTTCAGTTTAAAGTATTTCATAGAATATTTTTAGATATTAGACATTTATTTAGCAAAAATAAGGGGCAAGTTATGCAATTCTCAACAGCAATATGTTTTAAAGTGATCCTAGGCACTCATAAATTTTATTTGTATCAATATATTATGAAACAAAAGAGCACCATAAAATCATTACTTCAAAAATTACAGAAACGTGTGACGTCACATGTGTGGAGATGGCGCCTTGGAACCAAAGTGAGGAGGCCATGGGTGAAGACGGGACTACGGGTATTCAATTTTTGTGGAAAAAGCACTAAAATCCCTGCAACTGCTTGGGAAAATTGTAATCGTTCTATTAGAAGTTACAAGGTCTTATTTTGAGGTTTCCAAGATCCTACAACTTCAGTTGTTGACTAAATGGGACAATTTTTTGATATAATATCTTAATACACTTGTTTGTCCTTTGGAGTGATATTCCACAATTTTAATTTCCCTACGTTGCTACAAGGATTGTGGAGCTGTTTCTTGCAAAAATTGGTTATGCAACCCACTATACCTGTAGTCCCGTCTTCAATGAATCGAAGCAGGTAGATCAGAAGTTCGTTGTTGCAAAAGTCAATAAAGTAGCGTAACCATTTTTGAATCAATACAGTTTTCTATTTTATTAAGCATTATTGATGTTTTTTTCATTTAATTTGAAACATTCCACGAACTGATGTTCATTCCGTATTTTTGAGCGATTTTCGATCGCTCTCCCGAGTCTTTGGGGTTCTTCGATACGTTTAATTTTGCGAAAACAATAATTCAGCGTCATTTTATGAATTATTGCCAACCACGAAGAGACGTTTGTCTACAAATGCTTAAGTTATTGTCATTTGAAATGCGTAAGTTGTTCGGTAGGCTGAAAAGCGTCCATTTTCTCAGTCGAACGATAGTGATTAAATCTCTCTAACTAGGTCAGTTAATGTTTTGAAATTCAAGTAGAATAGCGTGATTAATTATTAAAGCAGGTTTCTGTGTGGATGTATTCTTTATTTTTATAGTTTTACTTTAGGTAGTCTTCCGAGTAGGTAATATTCTCTAGCTACCTTAATCCTCAATTTGCCAACGCTACATTTTCGCTTTCATTTTTTCCCCTAGTTCTTCTTTACAATAATACTCTCTCGTGTAATTTAGAAAATCGAATGAAAACCCAGCTTTTAAGATTTTCTTTCGAGAAAAGATGGTAATTCGGCTTCAATTAATGAACAATTGCAGCACAACGTAGGATAAAAATTTGGCAAACCGCACAAACTCCAAGATTTTTATTTTCTTTGTAAATATCACACCTTATAACTTAATTTAGCTGAGTTGGCGTTTCTAGCTTGTTAGCTTGTCCTTTTTTCTTCGCCCTATACATCGATATAGCTTTTCAGCTGGAAATTTATTCTGTTCTTTTTCCCTTTATAAAATGTTTTCGAAAAGCGAATGTTTTAAAAATGAAACGCAATTGGTATTTTTCGAACGGCGTTTGACAAAATGACGAATAATTTGATCTCAAAAGGAGAAAAAAACCTGTTGCACGTTTTCACGAACAGAACGATTCCCTCGAGAATATAGCTTTTCTTTTACGAAATTTCCCAGCTTATCTTATTAATTCTTATAGCCTGGTGATAGGTACAAGAAAAAGTTACAAATGACCAAGATTAAATCCGACCCGAGGCTTTGTAATTTATTCCCGAATTATATTCGCGCCACGGAGAATTACTTTTGATATTTTTCCGCGTAATTTCACCGTTCGCGTGTGACTTTGCCGGACGTCAGCCTCGGTGCCAATTTTTCCTTCAATTTGTTCCCACTGACCGGAATAATTGCGGTGAATTTCGATATTTCTGCTCGATTCGCGAGTCGCCCACCGTGAAATGTAGAATTTACAATTTTTTATATCGAAATGTAGCCCATTTATGGCCCAAGTTTATAGAAAATTTTAGCCTCGCGCCGGCATCTCGTTCTGCTTTCGTATTCGAGCGAAACTGAAATTCTAGACGTTTTTATGAAAAATAATTCCCCATTTTAACGGTTTTCATACGCGAGACGAATAATATACGGCGTTTAACGTTAAGAAAACAACGCTGGCATATTGATCTTCTTTTCTAAGCTTTTCAAACGATACGCCTCTATGATCCGAAACCTAAATTAATTTAATAATACGGTCACCGAATATGCAGATTAAAACGAATTTTATTTCATTTTTGCCTCGATAATTTATCGTCTTATTAAAACATTATTCAAAGAAGCTCGCTGAGTTTAATGAATTGCTAGTTTAATTCGAATTATCTTGTTTTTTTCACCCATTCATCGCGTAATAGTTGAAAATTCTAATCTTCGACGAGGCCGAGTAGTTTGGTTATTTATTGGAATTATAAAGGTTCGTTGAATTTGTGGCTTGTGAATTATTCTTCGTCAAAGTGAACGTTTTGCAATTGCTTTGTGAGAATTTATTCGTCCAGAGGCCTAATTTTGGATATGTTTTTGTATAATTAAGCTTCCAATCGGAAAATTTTTCGTTGGGAGCAAAAGAGGTGTAATCGTGAAGTGCGGAGATTTTTTCACAATTTTTTGGCGTTTTTGTAAAATACGATAATTTTTTCACCACTAAAAACCTCGAAATTTAAGGTTTATGGAAATTTATATAAAAGGGTTGTTTCGTTCGATTTTAAACAATTTTCGATCTAATATTTTCGTTGTATCTTTTAAAACTTCGTAGGTATTTCGAAAAAACAAACATTTTAATACAACCCCCTCCCCTCCTATGTTTAAAAATTTGCTCCTCTTGACTCCTCATACTTTTTGTTTCGGTAATAGAGGAAGTGTGCCTGAGAGTGCGCATCTTCCTATGCTCGGTGGTATTTTCCCGAGTTTGGACCACAAAATTGAATTATTGAATTCAAAAAATCATTATCAAAGAATCGAAAATGAAAATCGATATAATAAAATTGAAATATCGACGCTAAAATATTGATTAAAAAATCGAACTGTCGAAATTGAAAAATCATTATTGTAGAATCGAATCATCAAAATTGAAATCAATGTTAAAAAATCAAAGTTGAATAATCCAACATTAAAAATCGATATGCTGAAATAAAATCGATGTATCGATATAAATATTGAATTATCGAAATTAAAAAACTACTACTGAAGAATCAAAAATTATCAAAATGAAATCGATGTTCAGAAATATCGATATTTTAAAATCGAAATATCGAAATCAAAATATTTATAAAAAATCGAACTGTTAAAATTCATTATCGTGGAATCGAATTATCAAAATTGAAATTTAAGTTTGAATATTGTCGAATAATCCATATTAAAAATCGATATACTCATTAAAATCGAAACATCGAAATCAAAATATCGATATAAACATCAAATTACCGGGATTAAAAATTTTTACTGAAGAATAGAATTATCGAAATTGAAATCGATGTTAAAAAGTGATGGTCGAATATTAAAATTGAAAATCAATATATTAAAATGGAAATATCGAAACCAAAATATCGATACAGAAATCGAATTATCGAAGATAAAAAATCGTTTTCAAAAGATCGAATTATCTTTACAAAAATCAACATTTAAAAACCTCAATTTTTTTTCTTTTTTTTTGGCGTTTATAATTACTCAGACTATCACGCCAAACGAATTTTGAATCGAGCAGGTACTCATCTCAAGTTAACTCCTGGTCCACCAAAGTTGCTCTCATGAGAATTATAGATCATTTAATGAAATTTTGCATGATATCTCGAAAATTTGAAGAGATTAAAAAGACTTTGTATTCAAAGATGTGCTTCTTCTAATTTTTTGCAACTTTTGTCTCAACATTTTCGACTTTTGGTCAACCTCTGGTCCACTAAATTTGCTCACCAAAGGACGTTTTTGAAGCAAAACCAGTGAAAATGAGATTCTTGTAATTTAAATTACCAGTAAATGCACTTTTAATTCCTGCTGCTGCTAAATATTCTCAATTACACATACGAATATTTGTAATTTTTCTCTTATCTTCACGATGCAAAGCTCCGTTGTATCCCAAACTTGAAAAATTTCTCGATATCGCGATGGAAATTTCAATTTAGAAAATTCTCAGATTGGCTTTTCATCGTTATGCAAATGTTACAATAGAAGCATTCAGATCAGGAAACTTCTCTCGTTAATTCAGAAGATTGAACAAAAGGGGGAAAAATCGCTAATTAGTTCGAAAAATTGAAAAGTTGAGAAGTTTAAAAGGACGAAGAGGGCGGAGAAATCAAACCCGTTAAATAATTCAATCGACGTCCATGCTATAAAAAACTTTAGCGAAATTTTACGTGATATTTAATTGCAAAAGTACTCAATCGATTAAAGATTAACAATGAATTTTACACTAAATACTAAAAGTATACTACAATGAAAGTCGATGTTATTTTTTTCATAACGTTGGCAGAACTTCAGTCGCTAGAGAGATTAATAAGATTAAAAGTTGCCACGCCATAACGCAGGTCGTATTTTAACTCTGGAAATCACCAGATGAACGTTGTAATTTAATTTTTGTTAAATTTTTTACCTACTTACCACATTTCTCGTTGATCTTTACATTTGAAATAATACGAATGCTTCGCAGTGTTCTTAAGTTTTAAACTTTTTATGCCTTTCACGTTGAAATAAGAAGCTTAATTTTTTTGTCAAATGAGATTTATTCATAATTTTCTACAGACTAAAATAACCCCGCAGTATTACGTCGTGTTGCGGAGAAATGGGGGGAAAAATGCGTCTTAGCGAAGTTACACTACATGAAGCGATGTCCTTATTTTGAAAAGAACTCATGTAAAGATGTCTCTATAATGAGATAATACCGAGAACCGACGACTCACACATCTTTATTTTATTATGTTCGTGTCGCGCCTTCGGCTAATAACCCGAGTAATGGAAAATAAAAAAAGGAAAATTATATAAAATGTACCAACGACGTGAAACTCAAACTTGAGGCGGAATTATCACTGGGTGGATAATATTAACAAAATGGCCGCTTCACGTTTCAAACTATTTCCTAAATCTGTTAAATAAAATTTCAACGTTGGCGTTTTATTTCCAGATTTAGAGAGATTGTTAATTCGACGAATACAATATGTGAAAACTTGAGGTAAAGCGTTAGTCCAGATTATTTGGCCTTTATGATAATTACAGTCTTATGTATTGTATTAAATTGATGAAAATTGAAAAAAACATTTTCTGGGAGTGAGAGGTGGAGAGGGAGTGAATGGAAATATTTACATTTTGGAAAATTCGAATCCAAAGAACACATCGAAGAAATTTAATTTTTTTCGGAATGTAATTTTTGAATAAAAAACAGAAATAGATCTCCCCTCCACGATATCGCTCTCTGGATCATGAATATTGCAGAACCTCAACTTTGAAAGTTCATTTATTGATTTTTAGTCTTTCCTCCAATTGTAAAAAAAAACCAGGCTATCATAAAGTATCAAGGTGCGCCAGTAGCTTGGAGTGGGAATGCATTACGTCATCAGAGTAGTCCATTCTGATCTGATACATACTATTTTAAACTAAATATGAATACCGCACTGTTGGAACTTCTAAAAAGAGGAAAAATCCTTCATGGGCTTCATGTAGATTTGAGATCTTCTAAGACACTATTATCATAAAAATCACGTGCACCAATTTTTTTCATCATTTTCATTTTTTGAATTTCGCCTACACAAAAACAAGTTTAATTTCCATTGAACACCGAAACAGAGTAAACAGAGTTTCTCTTTTAATTACGACCATAAATATGGCAAACTGGTAGTTTAATGTGAGGTTTTGAAAGGCTGCAATCCAATATAAAATTTTAGACCCAGGTCTATATAATTTTACAACGTCAAATCAATTCTCGATAAGTATTTTCTAGTGAGCTTTTTCGCTTGGTTACGTTTCATGTCATAACGTTGACAAAAATCCTTCGTTTTGAAACGCGCAACCGACATTAGTGGGTCGATTTTTTACGCGCAAATGTCTCAAAGCGAAGGAAAAATTGATGTGTAAGTGATGAACGTTTTTTTGTACAATGATATACGAGTATTGTTTATGTGCGGCGAACAGATGTAATCTTATTTCTATTTACGTTTGATGGTTGTAGGAAAATTCGCTCATAGAACGATATACGGAATACATTCGCCATTGTGCCATGTCACAAACGCCATATAAGTTTACCGCTTTATAACAAAATTATTAAAATTTTCCAGACCTGACGTGCGCGCTGCGGTTTAATATGGAATCCAACAAATCTCATTTTAATACATACTTTCGCTATAAGTTACCTAAAAGCTCTCGGTGAAGTTTTATTCACTACCAATCCCCCCGCTAGCCAGGGATAAGCCAAAATTGAACCCGGAGTTGAGCAGTGTAGCCATTTTAGGGAAATTCAATTTTGATATAAGTTCGTGTTTAAAATAATCGACGAAAAGGCGTTATTTGTAGTGAGCTCAGTGCAGGTGGAAGTTTTCAGGGAGGGGTGCTGATTTTTTCCTCAATTATGTGAAGTTCCTAGAATTAAAAATTGGTAAACGAAAGGCTTTCCTGAGGAGAGCGAGGGCACTTTGAACCCAACTTAGCTTTATTGAAAGGGCCCGAAAGTTATTTAACAATATAGGTAATTTTTCTGTTTTTTCAGTTAACAAGAATCATCATATTGAATCGAGAAGGGTGTCCAAAATATTTGTCACAGACACATTTTCACTCTTGACAGCTCTGAGAGTGTCCGGTAGTGAGAGGGCCCTTATAGTTCACTCTTTCCTGAGAGTTGTAAGTATGCAACCCGCATGACACATAACGTCATTGAATTAAGTGTCACCTCTTTCCCTTCCTTACAGCTCTATCAGTTCGTCGTTGTATTTTTTCCCCTTCCCTTTACCATCGAGCTCACTGTGTATTACTCCGATGGGCATCCGATTCGTTTGGAGTGACTCCATCAGAGGTATCATTTGATATCATCTCCACCTCCATTCAAAAAGGGTAAAAGAGGGGAGGTTAATATTGTACAGACAACGCGTACTGCGAGATCGGATCATTTCACAAACAGAGCTCGATAGTAAAAGGGAAAGGGTAGGGGAAAAGGGTGGGGGAAAGATACAACGAAGAACTGAGAGAGTTTGATGAAGTAAGTCCAAACGAATCGGATCATTTCACGAACAGAGTTCATCGGAGTGAGCTCAATGGTAATGGGAAGGGAAAAACATACAACGGAGAACTAAGAGAGTTGTGAGGAGGGGTACACTTAATTCAACGACGTCACTTGCAACTCGCAGAAAAAAGTGCGCTATAAGGGGCCTTCTTACTACTGCGACCCTTTGCGTCAATTTAGATTTGTCATAGATTGTGGAGATGACGCAAGGACGAATAATTATACCTAAGACTTGAGTTTTTAGGGATGATGCAGATCTTTAGATTTTGACTTCCCGCTTAGAAAATGTAGTTTATCTGGATTTCGATTCAAGGTCATATTTACTCCTTGCACAATGTTGATTTACCAAAGGAACCTTACCATTTGAAATTCAAGCTATCAATTTCATTATCGTTGTTTTCGCTTCAAAAACACTCCTTCTGAAAGCAAATTCCATGGACCAGTGGTTGGCCAGAGGTGAAAAATGTTGAAACAAAAGTTGTAGGAAATTAAAAGGGGCACATTTTTGAATCTAGACTTTTTTTTATACCTTTTCAAATTTTCGAGGTACCTTGGAAAATCTCATTTTGGCGGTAAAAAACCTCCATTAAAGAAACTCCCAATCTATCGATGGAGCATTCTAGTTCAACGGTGAGGAGATTCTTTTGGACAGTTTTTCATAAGAATCACAACGCTGGGTAATTTTTCTTTCGTTTCCTCGATTTTTTTGGAATTTCTCCCACCCTCGAAAAGCATGTACCGAAATTTTTACAAAATACCATAAATCACACATGTTAAAAAAATCCTGCCAAAAACATACAACGAGAGCATGGTCATCTAATCGAGCGAATTTTCTCGTCGGATTCAAAATGAAGGAAAATTCATCTTGTAATCATTCCAGCACATCAAATATGAGCAAATCTCGTCAACCCTTTTCATTAAATCGATTATGAATAGCAACGTAGAAGGTATGTTTACTTGGCCGATGGTAAATACGATATGATCCTTAGTTTGAATTTTCTTTTCAAAATTTATCAGCCAAAGCCTTCGTACGAATTAATTCGTATTTTACCACCTTTGGTAGCGTTTCGAAAATTATAAAGCCGGCCGACTTTTCTCATTAAAAATAATCCATTAATAAACAACATCTTGCTAATATAAACATCTACATAGAATTCACCTTATATGATTTCTCATTAGACAAGCAACGATGGATTTGTCGCTATGGGCTTTTTTCTCGACTCTTTACACAAAAGGAAAACAAAAACCAAATCATTACGAAGCCGGGTACCTCTACCTACAGAAAAAAAAGCGAAAAAAATGAAAGGAATCCGACATTAACGTACTATGCTTTTAGGTTATTTTTCCTTTTTTTTTCTTTTTATCTCGCGGAAAAAAAATATGATAGAGACAAATTCATTTTTTAGCTATATTTTCCTCCTCGAGTGAACCTATGCTATACCTTTTTTGATATATGATGTATTTTTTCATACATATTTCATCATTGATTTCTATTTAGTAGTTCATTGATAGTATAAATGAATTTTTCTCCCTTTCGTATTATTCTAAAAAATGGAGCTTTTTTCGCGCCGCAGAAAAAAAAGATGCGTGGTTTTTATCTTTGTTTTCAGTTATAAGGTAAAAGCCTGCGTGAAAAATAGGCGTTGAAATTATACGCGAAAGAGATTCGAGACAAATGGTGTTGAAAATTACGCGCGATCATGCGAAAGAAATTTATTTACGTGGAATTAAAATTCGCTCGGTAAATATGAACGTTGTTTTGAAAAATTATACGTTCGTCGTTATGTCTTGTAACACGAACCGTATAGAGTAATTTAAAAAATATCCTCGCGAATTTCAAACGTATAATGTTAAGGTTTCGAAAAAAGATTCAATGCTCGAATATTTCATATAATGAATTTCACCTCGTGCCCTCGCCAATTTCCTACGTTCAACAGTTGGGAAATTTTTCAAATGAGATATTTTCACAAGTGGAATACCCCGTGTGGGCTATAGTCTATATTCGATGAAATACAAAAAGTAAAATATGTCTTGTGTATCTTACCTTATGTCCTTTATTAGGTTTTCCTTTTCTTTGTTGATGAAAAAAAAAAGAACGTCTTTTAAATTATATCTTACGTGGAGATGAAATAAAACGAAAGAGAAGGAAATTTCTACGAAATTAAATAGAAAGATACTAAAAATGAAATTTTTGACACGCGACCTTCGTCGATGTCGTTTGCCCTTAGGAAGATTTCAAGGTAACTTGAAAATTAAATACTTTCTAAAAGTTTTGTAACGTGGAAAAATCGCACGAATGTAAAATAGTCCGGAAAGTCTTCAAATTTACCAACATGGAGCAAAACATCAAAAATAAAACATAAAAAGTGAGATTGTATAATCAAAATCGAAATATCGAAATTGCATTATTACCGTCGAATCAAAATATCAAATAAAAATATCGAAATATCGAATAGAAATTATCGAAAAATCGAAATTGTATCGCAGCCAAATCAGAATATCGAATGAAAAACATTGAAATCGAAACATCGAAATTGAAATTGTATCATCAAAATCAAAATTGAATTATCGAATAGAAAATATCAATGTCGAAATATCAAAATCAAAATATCGAATAAAAATGACCAAAAATCGAAACATCGAAATCGTATTTTTTCAGTCAAATTGAAATATTAATAAAAAAATATTGAAATCGAAACATCGAAATTGAAATTGTATCATCAAAATCGAAATTGAATTACCGAATAGAAAATATCAAAGTAGAAATATCGAAATTAAAATATCGAATAAAAATGACCAAAAATCGAAACATCGAAATCGTATTTTTTCAGTCAAATTGAAATATCAATCAAAAAATATTGAAATCGAACCATCGAAATTCATATTGAGTCATCAAAATCGAAATATCGAAACTGCATTTCTACAATCAAATTATAATATTAAATAAAAAATATGAAAATCGAAATATCGAAAAAAAATTATCGAGAATCGAAAAATTCAAATCTTATCATCGCAGTCAAATCGAAACATCGAATGAAAAATATTGGATATCGAAACATCGAAATTGAAATTGTATCATTAAAATCGAAATATCGAGACTTCATTATCACGATTGAGTCTAAATATCAAATAAAAAATATCAAAATTGAATTATCGAATAAAAGTTATCGAAAATCGAAACATCGAAATTGAAATCATATTATTAAAATCGAAATATCAAAACTGCATTACCACAACTGAATTAAAATATTAAATGAAAAATATCAAAATCGAAATATCGAATAAAAATTATCGATAATCGAAAAATCGAAATCTTATTATCGCAGTCAAATGGAAACATCGAATGAAAAATATTGAGTATCGAAACATCGAAATTGAAATTGTATCATCAAAATCGAAATATCGAAACTCTATTATTACAATTAAGTCAAAATATCAAATAAAAAATATCGAAATTGAAATATCGAATAAAAATTATCGAAAATCAAAACATCGAAATTGAAATCATACTATTAAAATCGAAATATCGAAACTGCATTACTACAATTGAATCAAAACATTAAATAAAAAAATATCAAAATGGAAATATCGAATAATAAAGTATCAAATTCGAAATATCGAAATCGTATTATCGCAGCCAAATCGAAATTGAAGTATCGAATAAAAAATATCAAAATCGAAATATCGAATAAAAATTATCGAAAATTGAAGCACCAAAATCGTATTATCGCGGTAAAATCGAAATATCGATTGAAAAATATTGAAATCGAAACATCGAAACTGCATTATCACAATAGAATCTAGGTGTCGATTTCAAGGGATGAAAAAATGAATTCATGAAAAAATCGATTTTGCAAAATTCCCTACATATCAAGTTATCAGCGTTATTCACATAAATGCAACGTTGACATCTTCTCGCCTTCAAATACAAGAATAGGCAATTAACCATACAAATATGTAAATTGGGTTGAATAATAACATCTTTGAGGAAACCAGAAATCAAATGCCAGACTTTGTACGTACATTAACAAATTGAAAAGAAATTGAAACTGTTGAATTTTTGTAAATTTAAAAAAATCCGAATTCATCTTGAAATACACCAACGATCGAAAATTGGCCCACTGCCACTTTACTTATTCTCTTTGAAAACGATTGCTTCTTGAATTACCTTTGAACTGTATTAATCGACCTTCATTCAACTACCTTTAACGAAAAACGAAACCTCTCGCTTTACCTAGGCTTATTTTGAATTTAAACAAGCTCCTTTAGACGTACCACCAATGCTTATATATAAAGTATACTAAAAATTAAAATTTTCAACCCTCATGTGTCAACTTTGAGCTTT
This sequence comes from Maconellicoccus hirsutus, assembly GCA_003261595.1. NCBI lineage: Eukaryota > Metazoa > Arthropoda > Insecta > Hemiptera > Pseudococcidae > Maconellicoccus > Maconellicoccus hirsutus. The sequence continues at coordinate 17,742 of QBDW01000089.1, read as the reverse complement.
TAAGTTTTCACAGCTCGTATGTTTTTCTAATTACAGACGTTAAGATTTAAATAATTTTATGTTTTATTTATTCCTTCAATAATTGGGTATGCAATAGATTCTAATTCAAATAGCAGGAAAAAAACATTTTCCAGGAAATTATCCGAGTACTATATAATCTCATGGTTTAGTATCTTTCTCTTTTGTAGCACCGTTATCTGCCGCTATTCAAGGCATAAGCAAACAATACCAAGATGTAACTTGAGTTGCAGTATCTATATTTGAAGGGAACGTTTACCCGTGAAGAACACACTATATAGAAGGAAATCATTCTTACCTAAACTTTTCACTGTTTGAGCAATATCGTGAAAATTATACAAAAGGAAAGAATCGTAACCTCTTACTCATTTATATTCGATGGCCTCGAGCACCTCGTCAATTTTTTGCTTATTTTTTCATTTCATTATGAATCTTTTGTCTGACGATGCTAGTTCAATAACCTTACTTGACTTTTTTATAGAGAAAAACTACTCCAATTGGGTTTCGTTTTACTTGAATTATTTCCCGATAAAAAACCAAAGTTTTGGAATTGATTAATCGCTGGAATATTTCATGATTAACTATCGCCCGAATTTATTGTCTCGAAAGCAGTTTTTCAAAGGGTTCGGAATTTGTCCAACACATCAAAACTTTCGGATTAACTTTCATGTACTATCACAATTACCAATAATCCAAAAACTTGCAAGTTGTCCAGCATCTCGATAATGGTGTAATTTCAATACAAATCTACATCTTAATTTTAGAATAAGTACGCGAAAAGTAATTTAACAAGTTTCTCTTTCCCAAGTCACAGATATTATCGTAGCCCTTCGTCTACATTGGCACGTCGAAGGAAATGAAGTACAAATAGGAAAATGGCGCGAATAACAGGAAATAAGAAACGATGTTGGTGAATATATAAAAGGAAGTAACGTAGAAATATATAGACTCGTTGATATAACTTGTTTACTTAAAATTCACTTTATTCGGTGATTTAAAATCTACAAATACGCTCGGAGGTCGATCGAAATTCCACGTCCAGTTTTTCTCCCCACTTCCCCGTCCACTGAAAATTTCTCCATCAATACGAACATCTGTTTGGAAAATATAATTTTCAGATATTAAATTTTCGAAAATTTTTCCATCAAAAGTTTTGCATTATTTTGAAATTCGCTCAATCGTTTTGATGTTGAGTATTGGTGAAGCTCCCATAAGACTTTTTTGCCTCTATTTCGCGAAATTGTGTCTGATAAAAAGACCATTTGTTAAACTAGAATGTTTGACGATGGAAATAAAAAAATGTATGTGCCTATCTCATATATTAGACGAGTTATACGAGCTGTCCAAGTTTTGAATTTTTTTCCCTCTTCGTATTTTATTATACGATCGTGAAAAATTACTAAAATATTTGAAAAATTTCCGCCCTTCGCAAAGTTTCCATTCGTTATTGACCAAGTTCGTAGAATTTTATACGGAAAAATATTTTTGTTTCGAAACGTTTACAAATTCGACATGATTTTTAGAAATGTAATTTCATCGTGGAATTAAATTTCATTTACAATTCATAAACGAGTTTTTTTTTTCGATTTTACCTAAGTTTAATTTTTTTCAACTTGGAACACTTCGCGATATTCTGTTTATTCAAAACGAAAGATAATATTTAATGAAAAGAGAGATTAAGTAAATAACAAAAGAAATATTTTCCTTCAATTTATATAAATACAAAGTAAAAAACAAAAACTCGACGAATTTTTCAACTCAACGTCGGTAACGCGATACTAAGGCTATAGAATTCGTTTAGAGAAATGAACGTTTTATAATGTCGTGAACAAATACAATGAGAAAAAACCTGAATTCCAAGGCATCAGTGTAGGAATTAAAAAAAACATCGAATTGAAAAATTTCACCAAGTTTTTCAAACGTTATTTTAAAATACTTTTAAATATTAATGACTAATGGAAAAGTACACTTCTAACGTTGAAAAAAAATAACATCTCGAATAGCACTTTTTAAAAATAATATTATGGAAATTAAAATTTCATAGGGTTCGTGTTTTATACATCGAAGCTGCATTCGAGCATTTATGGTGATCACGTTTGTTCTTGAAGGAAAAATTACAATAAACGAATTACGCTGTTTTACCTACATCGACGAGTTTGTAAAATTTCCTCGTCGAGAGAAAATTTGAATAGTATGCGTAGTGGTGGTTTTAATGTTCGTGGGATAGGTACTTTCACAATTTATCTTATAATTTCTACTTAATTATGGGTATAAGCGTAAATTATTCAAAGTGGCTTTAAGTTTCGTGCAAGTATAGATCTGTGGGTAGGTTTAACAAAAGGATAGATATCATTATAGATTTTAGCTTAAAATGTGAAAAAATTCGCATTTCCATTTTTTTCCATTTTTACTCTTATAACTTTACTAGTAAATTTAGTATTTTTTTATACCGTATTAAAAAAATTGATTTTTCTGTACCTTAATCGATGTCAATTTTTGTTAATCAATAAGTACGTAAAATTTTCATAATTATATCAGTTGCATCATTGCAAAACACTATCAAAATGTTGTTAAAATAGTCTAAAATCAATCAAAATTTGTTAAAAATTGTTCAATATTTATTCAAAAATACAAAAAAACTGTTAAAAAGTTTTTAAAATAGTTTAAAATTGATGAAAATTTGTTTAAAATTACATAAAATAGCACAAAACTGTCAAAATGTCGTTAAAATTGATTAAAATCAACCAAAATTTATTCTAAAATGTTTAAAATTACGCAAAACTGTCAAAAAGCAGTTAAAATTGTTTAAAATTGTTCAATATTTACTCAAAAATACAAAAAAACTGTTGAAAAGTTGTTAAAATAGTTTAAAATTGATCAAAATTTGTTTAAAATTGCAAAAAATTGTCAAAATGTTGTTTAAATTGATTAAAACAAAGAAAAGGTGCTTAAAAATACCTAAAATTGCGCAATACTGCCAAAATGATGTTAAAATTGTGTTGAAAACACTTCAACATTTGTTCAAAATAGCATAAAAAATGATAAAATGTTGCCAAAATAGTTTGGAATTGATCAAGAAATGTTTAAAATTGCGTAAAATTGTCAAAATGTTAAAATTGTTTAAAGTAATCTTCCGACCTTCTTTCGTCCATATAATCAACCTTCAATTTTCCGTGCCTCTAGCCTTAGTTGCGGTACACGGCACGTTAAACAAAAAAAGTAAAAAAAAAAAAAAAGTAAGTAAGTAAGTAAGTTCAATATTTTACCAAATTGCATAAAAACTGTTAAAATGCTGTCAAAATTGCAAAACACTATTAAAATGCTGTAAAAATGGCTCAAAATCTTTCAAAAATTGCTCAGAATTTCAAAAAACCATCCAAGTGTTGTTAAATCAGTCCAGAATCGATCGTAATTTATTTATAACAGCTCAAAATTATGCAAAATTGTTAAAATGTTAAAATTGTTTAAAATCGTTCAGTATTTACTCAAAATTGCATAAAAACTGTAAAAAAGTTAAAATAATTTAAAATTTACAAAAATTCGATTAAAATTGCTTAAAATTTCACTAAGTCGTCAAAATGTAATTGAACTTGTCTAAAATTGTACAATATTTGCTTAAATTTACATAAATACTGTTAAAATTTCGTTGAAATAGTGTAGAATCAATCAAAATTTGCTTAAAATTGCTTAAAATTGTTTAAAATCGTTCAATATTTCCTCAAATTGCATAAAAATTGTTGAAATGTTGAAATAATTTATAATCGATCAAAATTTGTTTAAAATTGCTTAAAAACGCACTAAATTACGAAAATGTGGTTGAAGTTGTGCAATTTTTAGCAAATACTGAGCAACTTGAAGTAATTTCAAAAATCAGAAGTTTCGAGAAAAAAAATTACTTCGGTTTTTTCCTCAAAACACAGTAACAAAGGGTGGGGAGGGGGTACAAAAATTTCGAAAATTAGCGTGCCCCCTCCCCTCCCCCCAGGTGACAAAAAAGGCTTGTTCTTAACTATTTCGACAACATTTTAACAGTTTTTATGCAATTTTGGTCAAATATTGTAGAATTTTAATCAATTTCAACAACACTTCGAATAAGTCCTAAATCATGAAAAAATATCAAGAAATAATAATTTTATTTCTTTTAATTCTTCGATTTCAAAAAACCCCTTGATCTTGAACATTATGCAAATATTACACATAACGTTTCATCCGACAAGTACAATTTAATAAGAAGACGAACGGTAATAAAATTTGATAAAACGTGAATTACACGAGATGTTTAACAACGCAAAGTGAAATTTATATAACTTAGGTTACGAAGAAACATCAGTAGCTTTGAGGGGCCGATTTAAAACGCGAATATCGAAGAAAGTACGGAATATCGATGGGAGAAGCTTCGAGAGAGGATACTAATTTGAAGACACCTTTGCTTACGTTATAAATTCATCTGGTGCTATAATTCTGCGAACAAATCGGCGTAACGACGTAATTCTGTTTACTTTAGTTTCTTTGTGTGTGATAAAACAAATGCGCATTAATGTCTCGCAATTACACCTCTTTGGCAAATGGAATCGATGTCGGGTTTACTCCCAACGGGTTTATTTTCGTCCATTATCAATATTACATAAACGAAATAACGTATAATATGAATTCCATTACGTCTTCGGTAAAATTTCACCGTTTATGTCAGTGATCATGGGCGTGCGTTTTTTTCCTCACATGTTGGTTAATTTGAACGCCTCTTTATGGCTTATCATACTTCCGACGTTACTTAAACGCCTACATCGATACCGATGTTCGTTGGTAAAGAAAGGGGAAAAGTTGCAGAGATGGCGATGAACAATGACATAAACTTTCGAGGACGAAAATCCCGAAAGTAGATGCTTTCTCAAGCGAAATAATTGATGTGATTAATCGCTAATATACGAGACTAGCGAACTCTGTGGACACGTGTAAAGTACATGATTGATTTATTATTGGAATTTAGAAGCGATGTTTTTTCGTTTTCAGTGTTACAATTTTTTTCTCGTTTTGTCGAAAAGTTATTGGGGAAGTCAACAAATGATAGTTTTTGGGGTATTTTAATATTTCATATTAAACTACGATTTTTTTTCTTTAGATTTCGACAATTCGATTTCTTTATCGATAGTAATACTCGATTTTTAACTTGCATTATTTAAATTTCGATTTTGGTTTTTACGATTCGATTTCTTGAGAAAACGATTTTTCACTTTCGATAATTCGATGTTTGTGTCGATATTTCGATTTCGATGTTTCGATTTTAATATAGCGAGTTTCAATTTTAATAATTATTCGGTTCTTCAATAACGATTTTTTAATTTCGATGATTCCAAGTTTATATCGATATTTCAATTTCGATAATTCGATTTTTTAATAATGATTTTTTAATTTCGATGATTCGATGTTTACATCGATATTTCGATTTCGATGTTTCAATTTTAATGCATCGATTTTTAATTTTGATACTTGGTTCTTTAATGACGATTTTACAATTTCGATAATTCGATGTTTATATCGATATTTTGAATTCGGACGTTTCGATTTTATCACACCGATTTTAATTTCGATAATTCGATTTTTACATCGTTTCGATTTTAATATATAGATTTTTAATTTTGATATTCGACCATAATTTTTTAACATTAATTTCAAGTTTGGTAATTCAGTTTTTTAATAACAATTTTTTAATTTCGATAATTCGATTTCGGTGTTTCGATTTTAATATATCGATTTTCAATTGTGATGTTCGAACATAATTTTGTAACATTAATTTCAAGTTTGATAATTCAATTTTTTAATAACGATTTTTTATTTTCGATAATTCAATTTTTATATCGATGCTTCGATTTCGATGTTTCGATTTTAATACATCGATTTTCATTTTGGATATTCGACTGTAAGTTTTTCACACTAATTTCAAGTTTGGTAATTCAGTTTTTTAATTACGGTTTTTCGATTTTTATATCGATGCTTCGATTTCGATGTTTCGATTTTAATATATCGATTTTTCAATTTTGATATTCGGCCATAATTTTTTAACATCGATTTCAATTTCGATAATTTAATGCCCTAATAAGGATTTTTTAATTTCGATGATTCGATGTTTATATCGATACTTCGATTTCGATGTTTCGATTTTAATATATCGATTTTTCAATTTTGATATTCGGCCATAATTTTTTAACATCGATTTCAATTTCGATAATTTAATGCCCTAATAAGGATTTTTTAATTTCGATGATTCGATGTTTATATCGATACTTCGATTTCGATGTTTCGATTTTAATATATCGATTTTTCAATTTTGATATTCGGCCATAATTTTTTAACATCGATTTCAATTTCGATAATTCAATTCCCTAATAAGGATTTTTTAATTTCGATAGTTCGATTTTTATATCGATACTTCGATTTCGATGTTTCGATTTTAATATATCGATTTTCAATTGTGATATTCGACCATAATTTTTTGACATTAATTTCAAGTTTGATAATTCAATTTTTTAAAAACGATTTTTTAATTTCGATAGTTCGATTTTTATATCGATGCTTCGATTTCGATGTTTCGATTTTAATATATCGATTTTCAATTGTGATATTCGACCATAATTTTTTGACATCGATTTCAATTTCGATAATTTAATTCTCTAATAAGGATTTTTTAATTTCGATGATTCGATTTTTATATCGATGCTTCGATTTCGATGTTTCGATTTTAATACATCGATTTTCAATTTTGATATTCGACCATAATTTTTTAACATTGATTTCAATTTCGATAATTCAATTCTTTAATAATGATTTTTTAATTCCGATAAATCGATGTTTATATCGATACCTCGATTTTAATACATCGATTTCAATTTCGATAATTTGATTCCACGACAATGATTTTTCAATTTCGATAGTTCGAGTTTTTAATGTCGATATTTCGATTTTGTTACGTAAGTTATATTAATTTTCAAATTCGATTCTTCGATAATAATTTTTTAATTTCAATAATACGATTTTAATTTTGAAGTTTGATTCAGCGTATTTTTTAGTTTTATGAATTCGTTAATTCTCCTCTCAACTTTGCGCAGCAAGAGTAGGAATTTTCCGATGTCGTGTCGACGATGAAATAAATCGAAAAACCGTAAATTATTTCTTCAAATTATCGACAAATTTCAATACACCTCTTTGTTCGTTTATTTATTTCATTTTTTCCCATTATCAAAACCACAGGAACTCTGAAATTTTCATAAATCGAACATATTCAAATGAAAAAAAACCTTATTAATTCGGACCGAATTTAGCAATTCATCAACACGTTATCGCTAAATTACGCCCGCTGTTGTCGAGATTGAATATGAAAAAAACCTGAACAGAATCCGCATGATAAAAAGCGATTTTCATCTGTTGCATAGCTGGATAATTCACCGAATCAAATCAGACGGTTTAATTATCAAATTCATATTGCGTTTCTCGAGCATAATGTTAATTTTCACCCTCTTTGTAAATACAACAAAAGGTAAAAGGGTATAACGACAAATTCGCGACTCACGATTGCAGTTTAATTGCAAATAACCTCAAGAATCTCGCTTTTCACGAGATAAAAAACTCGTTACTTTGAAAAAAATGTCTCATTTCATCGATACGACGCATGTCATCTGTTGAATGGGTAAAATTATATATACCCCCTCCAATTCCAACTTTTCGGAGGCTACACGAGTTTTTAATTAAATGCCGGCATTTGTATACACATCTGTGGAAAAAGCCATCGTTCAATTTGAAAAGCGCCTCGAGTACAAGCCGGAGAAATGCTCACTTGAAACGTACTCGGTGGAATTTACATCGTCGTCAAATTACAATGAGATGAATAGGTAACGTGTGCCAAACATTTCCTAAAAGTGTGGTATTCACAACGCATTAACTCGCGTCGGTAAAAGCCTGGTAATTCAATCAACAAACCTCGTAGTATACCGGAGGTGAAACACGATACGGGACGAAACCGCGAAATCATGACATACAGTATACGCTCTTCATTTAAATAAACGAGAAAGCAGGCTTTTTCAAATTGCGAGAAAAAATCTCGAGTTCTTAGTTTGACCTATATTGCGCAATCGCCCTATTTTCAGCCTTTTAATCATACATCGTCGATTTCCTTCAACTGTAGCGAGATGGAAAACTCGGAGGGATTAATTAGGTTTTTAAAAGAAATTTCAATTTCGTCCAGAATTGGAATATCGTTTCTTCGTAGTTGGCCAACCGCCCCCGTGCCCCTCCCACGACAGCTTTGTCCACGATTGACGTCTTGCACCCCGACGACGTTGATTTTTCACAAAATACATGACAATGCTGATGACAAAAAAATCATTCTGTAATTTCTCAGAAATATCATTTAAAATGCAAAGTCAAAATCATCTAATGAATCAATTGCTCGTAGGTGATTAAGAAAAAAAAAAGGCTCATGAAGCATCTTTTATATCAATCGTATACCCAATATTTTCAAATCAAAGGCTCAACTCTCCAGCGGTCATTACTTCTGTTTTACAAATATCTCTCGTCCTCGGAGACATCCTCGAAAACGGCCTACGCATATTTGACGCGTTTAAATTCCACCCGAATACCTTAATTCTTCGTAAACACCATTTTTTCGTCGTTTCAACGCAAACACACAAGAATAAAGAATGTTCAACCAGCTCAGAACTACATATTATCAAATACCTCCCTCGTAAGACACAAATAGCACCAAATATCCTATAGAATTTAAAATCTCCTATTAAACAATTGATTCCAAACAAACCCCGTGATAAAAACACGTTTAATTTTAACATCGCAAATTCGTACAAAGCACCGAATAATTTTCCACCACGTGAAACTGAATACATATGTAAATTTTTCAATTCCAAAGAGGTTCGCGTTGAGTTATAATAATACTCGTACCATCGTTGCACAAACGTGAAAGAGGACAATGTTTTCTTGTTTTACCCCTATTTTCCCTCCATATATATTTTCTCTTTGAAAAGTAATGCCGAGAAAATGGTATTTCGCTTTGAGTTGTTTATTTTTGCGGTTTCTCTATACGAACTATTATTCGTGATGTGACTGATATTTAACCTTTAGTTATGTTGCGGATAGTATATTGAAGTTTTTATTTGAAACTTTCTCTCCTCGTGAAAATACCTTTAAAGATTTCCCTTAGGAATGAAAGAAGATTTAATTTACTTTACGGTTTATAATATTTCGGTATTAACAAAAAGTGTATTTTTCCCCAAACATATACCAATTACGTGGTCTCGTACTTTCAAATAGAATATTTTCCGTTGTGGTCGAATTTTTTCGAAAATACCTATAGTCGCTTCGTTTCGCGCGAAGATAGCGCAGAACTAAGTCGTAGTGTTGTAATAGTTGCGAAATTTGTGTAAAGGTCACTAACGATAGAACCGCTTCGAGTGGCGAACTTGAATTTGAACGGAAGTTGGAGCTTTAAAAAGAGCATGTTTAAAAACCCCTGTAAGCAAAATTTCCAATGCTTGAGTTGATATTTCGATTTTTGGCGAATATTTAAAAATTAAAGAAATCTTCATTACGATTGAAAGCGTATCTGAAATACCAAAAAAGAGCACAAATGGATAATTACCTGTAATTTACAAACAATTACAGGTAATTACGGGTAAATCACTGGTAATTACAGGTAAATTACTGGTAAATATAGGTAATTTACTGGTAAATATGTTAATTACAGGTAATTTACTGGTAAATACAGGTAATTACCGGTTAATCGGGGTAAATATCGGTAATTTCAGGTAATTTACTGGTAAATACAAGTAACTTACTGGTAATTACAAGTAATTTATTGGTAAATATCGGTAATTACAGGTAATTTACTGGTAAATATCGGTAATTACAAGTAATTTACTGGTAAATACCGGTAATTATATACTGTTAAAAACAGGTAATTACGGGTAATTACTTGTAATTTAATGGTAAGTATGAGCAATTATGAATAATTTACTAGTAAGTATGAGTAATTACGGGTAAATCACCGGTAAATACAGGTAATTTCAGGTAATTTATTGGTAAATACAGGTAATTACGTGTAATTTACTGGTAAATACAAATAAATATGGGTAACTTACTGGTAATTACGGGTAAATCACAGGTAAACACAGGTAATTTTAGGTAATTTACTGGTAATTACAAGTAATTTACTGGTAATTAAAAGTAATTTACTGGTAAATACAGGTAATTACGGGCAATTACTTGTAATTTAATGATAAATGTGAGTAATTACGGATAATTTACGGGTAAATACAGGTAATTTGGGTAATTACTTGTAATTTAATGATAAATGTGAGTAATTACGGATAACTTACTGGTAAGTACGAGTAATTACGGGTAATTTGCCGGGAAATGCTCCATAAATGGTTATGTTGTTTTTCTACGGATTTTAAATAGACTAAAAGTGACTATTGCTACTTTCTTCCTGGCAAGTTGGCAACACGGCTTTGACTGCAGTCTATTTTCGACCACTTCAATTGAAGCATTCACATTCCCAGAAAATTTCAGCCATCCATCTTGAAAGTAATTTTATGACCGCTTTCCTCACAACAGAAGATATTACAACTCAACTAATCGGTTTTGGATAGTCGGCTGAGATTTTCCGGAAATATGGATAATTTGATTAAAGCGGTCAAGAGCAGGAGAGAACCAGTCTCATATAAACGCTTGCTGGAGCGTTTTGAGAATCCCGGAGAAAATGCAAATCGGACTGAAGGCTGCAGAACGGTTCGGCGATGCAAAATTAAATTTCAACGGATTTGAATCAAGAGAAAAACACCTTATACGTAATTTTCAAATATTCTCCAAATTAACCCAACCGAAATATTTCATATTTTTGATGAAAATTTCGATACTTCGGAATTTTTGAGAATTCCCCAAAAATCGAAAAGTAAACCTAGGCAGGCCAAATTTTGATTACAGGGGTTTTTCAAACAAGCTCCTTCCAAAAATCTAACTTTCGTTGAAATCCGAGCCAACCATATTTGAAGATCGCTTTGTAAGTGAAATCGAAACCGTAACCAAAACCCTCCAAACAAGTTCACTCCCTTTATTCGTAAATTTGTACTTGAAACCTGGCGAAACTAAAAGCGCTAATTTTCTGCACAAAAACTAACCTAGGATTATTAATCACCTATTTCATTTTATCACATAATTACATCTTTTGTTTGTACCTCTTCGGGGATCTTATGTTTGTAAAATCGAGCTACTCGTCTTATCAGCTATGTAGATTTATAAACATACGATGTAGCTGAAAATTTCATAAATAAACAATAACCATACCGAGGGTTGCATGGCGAATGTAAAAGATAGGTTTAAAATTTTGCGAAAGTGTAACGCCACGGTGAATTGTTACCATGACGACCTCTTGTTTAAGTCAATCTTCATACTTTGCGAACTTTATGCAAGAAAATATTCAATTTTAATTATCAGATATTCTACACCACAAAAGGATCTGGCTGGCTTCACTTTCGTCATACGCTACACGAAACTACAACTAATGTTCCAATATACGCAACGTTGACTCGAAGGCGTGGAATTCATTTTGTTTCCTTTTTACTCCGCACAGATGCGATTGTATAAAAAATAAAATTTTCAACCTATGAAAACCTAATTTAGAGCGCGAAAATTGAGAAAGTTTAATATCTTTTTCGTTTTGCTTTTAATAAAATTACTTTCTTTGTCAATTTTTTGATTAAACGTAATTTTAAATAATGGTAGGCTTAATTAGAAAAACAGTAAACGTACTGAAACGCATTGTTACCAAGGTGTATTGTTAATTTAAATATTTTCTTTGCGGAACCTTCGTATACCTTTTTTTTCTTCCCCTTCTCGATTTAATGAAACTCTTAATATGTTTCAAAAATAAAAAGGTCACTCGTTAATGTTGCTAGAAAGGTAAAATTAAGCTTAATTATATTACCTTTAGTATTTTTTTGCACATTTATATCTAGACTACAATTAGTGAAAATTGACAATAAATATTTAACCGTTCGCGTTTTGAAAAGTTCCATCGTTGGGTGCACAACTTATAAATTGGAATTCATTTTAATTATTTTTGAATTATTTTATTTATCGAATATTACACCTTTTTGACCTTTTTGCATTGATTACGATGGTATGGTAATTTAATAATTTCACCGAGTGCACAACTTACTCTTATAAGTTAACGTGTTTCGATGTATAATTTCGGTATTATATCTCGATCCGGCAGGTAATTTGATATACTATGATCGTTCATCGTCGCTACTTTGCTACACATTAAAGGTAAATATTTCAAAATTTAGCTCCGCGTTTTCAGCCATTTTCAGCTATTTCGGTGTAATAATAAACGCCCTTGTCGTTAACATATTAACGAAATCTCAAACGAAAATTTATGCGCGATTCGCATCCTATATCGGTTGGTTATACGCTGAGGAAACAAATGCGAAAAATATCTCCGTTACAATGTAAACATTAAAGTGAAATTTTTCACGTGGAAAATCGTGTGCGCTGGAAAAATAATCATATGAAAATGTACGCTCGAATGGATGAAAAAAGTCACATTTCGCGAATGTATTTCTTTCGTAATTTTCAAAATATTTCAAAATTATAGCGATCGTTCGGTTATGTAATTATACTCGATTATAATAATTCCAAAGACGAAATAAATCCATAGGTATTTTGCCTCGAACTGAGAACCATACGTTTACATTATTCATATATTCCAAATGTATAAATTCATTTTTCATTCAAATTCAATATAAGAAAAACTACATTGTTCGGTCGACGTGCAGAATACCCTCGGATTTGCCGCGCTCTGGTGGTATTTCTATGTAACATTCGCTTCGAGACTCGTCATGCAGATAATTGTCGTGTTGTTCAATTGTTAATGTGTTTTCGTATTCATCACGCAAAGCGAGAAGTTAAATCGAGTATGCTTCGTATTACACATTCATAATCACATTTCGCAATAATACCGTTGATAAGGCTTTGTTGCGATTTATGCATTACCAAACGAGCATTTTTAATCCGACGTGAATTTGATAATCACCCGAACACCTGACATTCATGAACTTACGAAATTACCCTATAATTCGTCGAATATTCCAATTAACCAAATGGCGAAAGATATCTTTGAATATTTGCGATACCGAATATCTCGTTATTTCAAAAGGATCAAATTCAGTTCCCTCGAGATGACCGGCACACGTTGACTTTTTGCTTAATCGTACGAGTTTCTTTCATCCTGTTAGATTATTTTGGGAGGAATTTAAATTTCAGCGGAAATACGATGACCGAGTATGCGATGGTGGAAATGTTGCGAAATTCAATCAATATATTCGAATGTCAGTTCATTAATTTTCAAGATTTATTAATATCATTTTTTGTAACGCGTTTGCCAACTTTTTTTCACCCCTTTTATATTAAAATTTCCATGTTTTTCACGACGCGAAAAAATATTAATTTATTCATCGTTTTTACGGGCTTTTTGTCCAAACAAAAAATCTACGTGACGTCTCCCTTTTCAAAGTTCGACTGATTTTTTAAAATGTTCATATAGATGAAAGTCAAAAAGTAATATTTTCAAATGAATCGTTAAGAACATACTTAATCGTTGATATTAACTCAGAGTTCATTTAGTAGCATTGGTTCGGTAAAGAAGATGAGGCTGTGATTCCAAATTATAAGCATTGCTCCGAGGTAATATGGAGATTTAAAAGTAACATCGGTAAAAATTGAAACACAAGATATTTCATTCAATTAAGGAAATTATCATCAGCATCTTTCATAATTTAATGAACGTTTACAGTGTCACCGCCAACGAAATATGCCACGTGTCCTCCTCACCCCATCGTCCTTTTCAGAAATATCTTCCACCTCGAACTCCTTCAAAAAGCTCTGTTTTTCTAATTTAAATATTACACACATATTTTACGTCAAATATAAATAAATAAAAACTTGATCGTCGCGTTTGTGAAATTGAAATTTGTCACGATTTCATGGGAAATTTGTATCGTGTTTGATGTAATGTAAATTAGGCTACGTTTCGGAAAAATCGCAAGACTTTTTTTTCTTTTTCCAAAGTACCGATTAATCTTATATTAGAATATTTATGAGGTGGATTCGGGTTTTGAAAAACGTGATACAAGCAATTTTTAAGGTATGAAGGATACGAGAAATGGGCAAAATATAAGGAATAAGAGGAATGCGAGGAATTTGCAGAATACAAGGAAGAAGAGGAATTCATGGAATATGAGGAATGTGCAGAATACATGAAATAAGAGGAATTGATGGAATACGAGGAAAATGGGGAATTTGCAAAATACAAGGAATAATAAGAATTCATGGAAGACGAGGAATATGAGGAATGCGAGGAATGTGCAGAATACATGAAATAAAAAGAATTAATGGAATACGAGGAAAATGGGGAATTTGCAAAGTACAAGGAATAGTAAGAATTCGTGGAAGACGAGGAGTATGAGGAATGCGAGGAATGTGCAGAATATAAGGAATAAGAGGAATAATGGAATACGAGGAAAATGGGGAATTTGCAAAATACAAGGAATAATAAGAATTCATGGAAGACGAGGGATATGAGGAATGCGAGGAATGTGCAGAATATAATATGAAATAAGAGGAATTAGTGGAATACGAGGAAAATGGGGAATTCGCAAAATACAAGAAATAATAAGAATTCATGGAAGACGAGGAGTATGAGGAATGCGAGGAATGTGCAGAATATAAGGAATAAGAGGAATAATGGAATACGAGGAAAATAGGGAATTTGCAAAATACAAGGAATAATAAAAATTCATGGAAGACGAGGAATATGAGGAATACGAGGAATGTGCAGAATACATGATATAAAAAGAATTAATGGAATACGAGGAAAATGGGGAATTCGCAAAATACAAGGAATAATAAGAATTCGTGGAAGACGAGGGATATGAGGAATGCGAGGAATTTGCAGAATATAAGGAATAAGAGGAATTCATGGAGTACGAGGAGTGCTGGGAATGTGCGAACTATAAGAAATATGAGGAATTCATGAAATATAAAGAATATAAGACATGTCTGTACACAAGAAGCATTTATTCAATAAACGTTTCATGTTACCTCCCCCCCCCCCAAAACGCTTAAAATTAAAAAGCATATAAAACATAAATTATACGAGAAAAATCTTCAAAAAAATTACCAATATAGCATCGAAAAATCACGGGTAAATGACGTCACCGGTGCTATTTTGAGGACGACAAATCTGTAAATTTTGATTTGAGCTTTAATTACACATCCACGATTCAAAGTGTTTCCATAAAACGAAAATCTTTTTCTTTTGCTCAGTATAATTCCCCAAAGAAATATGATTTTCGTCGTAAATTTCATCTGCTTTATTAAACTCGTGATTTTTTCAAAACGTCAACTCAAACCGTTATATTTTTACAAGAAAAAACTACCTATTGAAGCATCGTGAAAAAAATTTAAAAATATGAAACAGAAATGAGATAGTTTTATCATTTTCTTTTTAAAAATCAAAGATAACAGGATGAAAGAAATTTCCGAGTAAAAAATTTTCAAAGCTGCGATATCACCTTATTCATAAAAATTTATTCGAGCGAAAAATGACGATTTTTTCGCAACTTTTGATCTCTGTAGTTAAAAATTCAACGGCGTAGTTTTAATCTTCCTCCGGAGAATTTTCGCCTTCGAATTTACACGATGAAAATTGCATTTCGAAAGTAATCCTTGTTACTTTTCAATTCGATTAGAGAAATTTTTCCCGAAAAGAAAATTAATCGCGGTTCCAAGGCTGTGAAGTGACGGAATTTTCGAATCGTTATTAACAAATTCCAAAGATTCATCGTGTATCTGCAAGTATTGATTTGTTTGTTGTTCAAAGATTACATGCTTCGATGTATTTAGTCAAATTGCGAAAAATTAGGCTATTTACTTTGAAGTAGGTAAATTCGCACGAAACTTTCGAGGTGTAAAAATTATAACGAATTTTAAAATTTTACCAAGTTCAAAGGGATCTTTTTGCTGCGACACGGTGGCGGTTTTTAATTATGCTCGAAGCTCTCTGTTTGACGTTGTTAAGTATCAAATGACGAGTAATTTATTAACGTGTTTTCTTTCTTTCTCCGGTAACAATTTTGATTTATTTTACAGCAATTTCCTGTTTGGCGTAATTTACCTTGAAATATATCTCTTTTGAGGCTTCCGATTTTCTGCGATATCTAATCATCTACTTTACGCATGATGGCGAAGTAATCCATCGTCGAGTTTATCGTTGAGAATTTATCGAAAATTTCGAAGATTATTCCAAACGTAGTTTGAGTATTTCAGTATTTACGCTGAAATTATAAAAAATATGGCACGTGTTGACATTTTATTTAAAAGCAAAAACCCCAATTTAGGTATTTATTGGTTTCACGAAGGCCTTTATTTCATATTTCCACATTTGATCTCGTTAACTACCCATTTGAAAAAGTAAAATATACGAGGCCCCAGGGATTCTCGTAGTTTTTACAGATTATCAAACCGATCAATTCTTTAATTGGGGATTAAAAAAAGCTCCATGTTGAAAGTTGCAACCAAACGAAGAAAAAGTTGTTTTTTCGATCCTTGGCGTATTTTTAGACATTACTGTTTTCATAAACATTGAGATTTTCTGCGACTGTGAATTTCAAGGGTTCGAATTAAAAATTTAATCTCGTCATATATCGAGCAAACGTATCTTGTGATTTTCCAGCGACGATTTTTGAGTGTACTTTACAAGGCGACAAATCGAATTAAACGTTTATTTGCTGTGGCGCGAAGTTGCAAATAAAACGCACGATATGAGTTCATCGCTTTGGTGATTAATTTGCCAACGTAATCAATAAAATTAAATTACGAGCTTGCATTTGGGAATGCGTTGATTTCATGTGAAATTTCCACCACAATAGGCAAAGTGAATTTTTCCAGTATTTAAATTAGTTTTTGTAACGCAACGTTTGCTTTATGTGGGGTCATTTTGCTGGGTAATTAATTTAAGATGGTTTTGCGGTATCTGCACGAGAGATTAGGCCGCTTGTTGATGTAAATTGCATTACTGTAATTCATTTTCTTTTTTCCCTTTCGTCAACCTAATGGCGGTGAAATAAAGCGGAAACGAAATGGTAAATAGTTGACCTGTTTCGTGGTACAAATTAATTATTTAGAAGGTGTCAGAATTTCGAAGCATCAACTGTATACTACGTAAATGTGGTGTATGATTACTATACAAGGTTTTTTTTTTCTGTTTTCCTGATGTAAAATTATTTTATGGAATAATTTAGCCAATTATTTATTACGTAAGGTAGGCCTAGCTTAGACGAATTGGACATGTTTTTATTCGCGACGTCAACAAGTGTTTTTTTTGTGCGATAGTTTTGTAATTTCTAACAAAATTAATTTTTTACCTGGTACAAGGAAGTTTCAGGATTATGAAAAACTTTTGACACGAAAGAGTTGTCAAATTCAATTCCTGCCAAGTACTAATAATTTTTGTTGCAACTGTTATTCACCAAAATTGACCTTTAAAGAATAACGTCTAATAAAAGGTACTCACTAATAATAAAACATACAAAGGACGAACTTTTTTGAAAAATTATGAAAAAATTTTCATAACAAAAATATTTTTTTTTATGTATTAAATGA
>QBDW01000086.1:0-25074 GCA_003261595.1 Maconellicoccus hirsutus | reverse complement strand
TTTACGAGGTACCAGCCCCCTTCAAGTGATTTCCTTCAGACATCATCTTATAGAAAATTTTATGTACTTCAATTTTGAACTAAACTATTTTTCACGTACAACCCGTTTTTTTCGAGATAAATGCAAAAAATCACTCAAAAACGCGTTTTTCGAGGTACCAACCCCCCTCTACGAAGTGGCACACCACTTACGGCTGGGGACTTTTTTTGGGTTTGAATTTTTTTTCACGAAATCGACCCAAAAATGTGTAGATTGACTGGACTAATAATTGTATTTCGAAAGCGACATTTCCTAATTATAGAACTAAAACCGAAAAACCACGAACATTCATTTTTTTCCAAGTTTCTAATTCAATTCATTCAAAGAATCACTCGTTCGTTCACTAATGTTCCAACATGTGGATCAATATAACAAACCTCGATACGAGTTCGAGATAATGGATGAAAAGCATTGTGAGGTTACGTTGAGATTTCGAGATCGATTCGTGAAAATTGTTCGCGAACGAAACGGATTTTCTCGGTGAATCGTTGAAGAACGAATGATTAATAATCTATTAAATCATATTCGATTGAGATTTTTTTTCGATATCAAAAAATTGCTCAAATTGGTCTTTTTGAAATGGTAATTTCCCAAAACGTGGAACACATTTAATTCCTTTTCTACTTCTATTATAACGGCTGAGTCATTACTCAGAGCTAATTAAATCACCGAGGCGAAATTAAAACGCAAAATTACCTCGTCCGTTGGCAGTCCGTCGACTAAGACACAGCCCGGGAGTAATTTTTATTCATGAGCTAATGGCCTGCGGTTCGAATACCGTATTTTCCAAGAACAGCATTAGAATTCACTCGGTAGCAATACTTCAACAAGCTGTCAGCACAGCTCCGGATCCGGCTGTTACGGTAAAAACTCTCAGCTAAATTAGTCCACCGCTCTCGAATGAACGATATTGTACGAGGTATTTGTAATTCTCAAATTCGACTTCGAGTATTTGCGCAGGAAACCGAGCTCGTGAGGTAGGTTTGGTCGATGTGGACGCAGACGTGAATGAAATTCCACGACGTTTGTAATTTATTCATTGGATCACGATAGTCGTCTTCGAACATAGAACCACCATAGGTGATTTTTTTTCATCGAATGATTTCCTCGGATATCAAATGATCGAAGCAAGCACGCGTATGCGTGTATTTTAACATCCGAAGTAATTTGAAATACTTGGCGAAGAAAATGGAAAATGGCGTTCAAAAAGGTCCTCATCTGGGAAAGGTTCACGTAGCAAAAAATCCTTCGTTCGATTTCCTATTCGAGTTATTCGAGCTAAAACCCCGAACGACGTCGTGGTTTGGATGGACGAATTATCGAATGCGAGAGTTAAAATTTGCTTGTTAAATGTTGCGAAATTACTACGAAGATCTTTGGTGGTTTTTCTAATTGATTACGCCGTCAGATCTGCACGAAGTTAATGCCATTTTCAGTTTCACCTTATACGGTTTTACCTTAATCTGCGTAAAATGCTGACGTTTTAGTAATTACGAAAATAACACAAACATCTGCTCGAAACTTACCACCCACGATAGCCGGAGGAAAAAATTACCTAGATGCTGAGTTAGTTTAAATGGTTTAATTTTTATAGAGCCGACGAGCTTTCTTCTATAAAGTTTTAATTAGTCGTGAAAAATTTAACGAAGTTGAAATTGTAAAAATTTCACGAAATTAAGAATCGTAAGTTTTGCCAAGTTTTTCTGCTTTTTTACTCTCTTTCGTTATGGTTGAAAGATTATTTATTACTAGGGCATAAAATTACGCTTAGTTTATGTACGCCAGCCATGATAATTTTCTTTTGCAAGGGTGAGTTTTTATCGGATACGCATTTTAAGTAGAAATATCAACCGTTTTGTTACAATGTTAAGTCCCAGATCAGCGGATTCCTGGCCAAATTTTTTTTTTGCGTAACGAAATCCGTTTTAGCGAAAATTTTTTCCAACTTCCGCGCCAGAGGTTGCACTGAGAGTCGACGCGATAATTTTTAATCAACGAGAAAAATTAATGTAATTTTTTACGCGCTTCGGTGAGAATTTTTTCCGCAATTTTTTTTTCTCGCGTGGAAAATAAAGCGTAGGAAAGGGTCTTGGGTTTTGGTAAAATTTTTTATCGCTCGTGTTTTACTGACCTTTTTTTTGTTAATTTTTGTCGCCTTTTTAATATTTAATTTTGAATTTTTTTTCCAAGTTTTGTTGGTTTCTTCGTTTTTACATATTCGCCTCGTATATCGATTTTAGTATTTTGTTTCGATATTTTGATTTTGTTATTTTAACATTGATATCTTGACATTAATCTTCCGTTTTCCGCGATAT
Source organism: Maconellicoccus hirsutus (assembly GCA_003261595.1). Lineage (NCBI taxonomy): Eukaryota > Metazoa > Arthropoda > Insecta > Hemiptera > Pseudococcidae > Maconellicoccus > Maconellicoccus hirsutus. Next base: position 22,720 of record QBDW01000086.1, on the reverse strand, counting down.
CTCAATTTCTATACTCAATATCGATTATCGATATCTCAATTTCGGTGTTTTAATTTCGATAATTCAATTTTGAAAATTGATATCTCGATATTGATCTTCAATTCACATATTTCGATGTCTCGATTTCAATATGTTGATTTCAATACTCACTATCGATATCTCAATTTCGATATATTGATTTCGATAATTGAATTTTTATATTCCATATTAATATTTCGATACCTCAATTTCGATATGTTCGTTTCGTTAGTTTAATTTCGATATCTTGATATTGATCCTCTGCGTTTCAAATTTCAATATCTCAATTTCAACACTAAATTCCGATATTTTGATGATTTAATTCTGATATTCAATATGGATGTCTTGATATTCAATTTTTAAAATTGATATCTCGATATTGATCCTCAATCCTCATACTTCGATGTCTCGATTTCGATATATTGACTTCGATAATTTAATTTTGATATTCTATATTAACTAGGAGCTTCGCCCCTGGCCGCTTCGCGGCCCAACCCCATATTATTGATAATTAGTAATCATTATTATTTTTTTTAATTTTTTCAGATTTAATTTTATAAAAAATATAAAAAAGTAAAAAATAAAGAAAAATTTGTATAAATTCAACGTTTAAACACAAATTTGATTTTTCACTTTTTTTAAATTTAAAAAAAAAGAAAATTGAGAAATTGAAAAATAAAAATTTTCAATTGCGTTTTTTCTGGGTTTATTCTTTTTTTTCGAGTGCATTAATTTATAATTTGACCAAAAAAATAAAAATCCAGAAATTAGAATTTATCTACCTGTCACTCTCACTCTCACTCTACTATACAAAATCAAACTGGATGTTGATTTCGGGGAAAATTGATTTCAAACTGTCATTATGGTCTAAAAAAATTAAGAGGGAGTGTTGTCGTATACCTAGTAATTTGGTGGGTAGAGAATTTCCCTCAATCATATCATATGACCTAAACTTAGGGGAAAAGGATTGTTGCATACCTGGTATAGGGCAAAAAGGTGGTCTATTTTGGTGGGTAGAAAAGTTATATGATCTCATAGTTCCCCTAATCATTCCCCTAATTTTAATCTATGTTGGTGAGTAGAAAATTTATATTATCTCATGGTTCCCCTAATCTTTCCCCTGATCATATGTTTAGAACAATAACTGTGGCATTTCAAATTCTTCGTGTCATCATTCCCCTCATTTCTATTTTGGTGAGTAGAAAATTTATATCATCTTATGGTTCCCCTAATCTTTCCCCTGATCATATGTTTAGAACAATAACTGTGGCATTTCAAACTTTTCGTGTCTTGATTTTAATATCATATATATAATATATATATATATAATATATATAATATATAATATATATAATATATATAATATATAATATATAATATATAAAAAATAAAAAAATATATAGAGAAATAGAGAGATATCTCGATATTGATCCTTTGATTTTTCATATTCTGATGATACATCAATTTCCATATGTTCGTTTCGTTAGTTTAATTTCGATATCTTGATATTGATCCTCTGCATTTCAGATTTCAATATCTCAATTTCAACACTCAATTCCGATATTTTTTTTTTTTTTTTTTTTTATTTATCCTTCCCACGCGATTGCCAGCGATGCGGCATCTAGCGTGTCAATTGACGGCTGTTTATGACCTAGAACCGTGTGCCGCGTCCAGTGACGCTACACTCAGATGCCTCTGACCACCAGGTCGGCTGGCTTGAACCTTTTTAATCTTCTAATCTATTCGCCATCTCTGTCAGCGCCACGTTCGCCGAGCCCGAATCGGCCGACTTCGCCGCCACCTCAGCATATGTGGCTCCGTGGCTCCTTTAGATCTGGGACTGGTTTTTGGCCTGCGTATTTCGTCCACGGCTGAGTGCTTGAAGATTTTTTTGTCTTTGGCTGATTTGAACAACGGGCGTGTGTGGTCCGCCGCAACCCGCACATTTTGGTTCTGTAGCCCTGTCTTTCCTGCATTACTGCGTTTGATGCTGCTCGCCACACTTGACGCACCTGGGCCTTTTCTTGCAGAAATTTTTAGTGTGACCCAACTCCTGACAGTTTCTGCATTGGACGACTTCCTCGGTCCGTGATCTCGGCTCTTCGATACGGACTCGCTGATAATCTATAAATTTGACATCATACGCCTCTTTGTTGTTAGCATTTGGTTTTAAATCCACAAAGAACAGCGGGAGTTTTAACTTTACTCGCCGTTCAGAGTCGCTTGAATCTCGTTTTGTTATTACCACGTTGTTGACGTTGACGACTTCGTGCCCGATAGCACCGAATTCGGTGACAATGGTCGCCTGCTCGGTGTCTGGGTGTAATCCTCGAACGACTATGCGGAATAATTTCTCACTTTTTAGCTGATAACTATGATACTCGGCTCCCTCTCCATCGAGAATTCTACGCACATCTCGATATGACGACTCGTCTTTAGTCAAGACTTTTACTGTTCCGTCGCTCAACGTCACAAAAACAGGCCTGTCGGCGCACGTTACCTCGTTACTATTCGATTCATAATTTCTTTAACCCTTTCGGATTTTACGAAGAAGGGGGGCGGTCTAAAAGTTCTCTCACTGTTTGATTTGTGTGTACTCGCGATATCTAACCCGTCCTCGTCACTTTCATCTGATGAGTTATCTGACTCTGCTTCACGCTTTTTGTTTACATAACCAGTTACCGGCGAGGGGAACTTTTTATGGTCCGAATGGTTGCTAGCTTGACCTTTTGCCTTGGTCAATTGTTCATTTTGCACTACCAGGGCCTGAATGGCTGCCTGTAGTGCAGCTATAGTCTTTAAAGTTGCTTCTTGCGAAGAAATATCAATCGCGATGTCGTATTTTTCGTATAAACTCATAATGTACGTACTTGCAACGTATAATCTTGTACGGATATTGTGTGCAAGCCGATAAGATAACGGCTGCTTGTCGACAATTGTTACTGGTTTCAACTCGAGCCTACACTAACCGCAATGCGCACCGAGCGCCGACGACCAAGACGAAACACAACCGTCAGACACGAGCTCCTCACGAGTACTGATTTTAATACGCGTACAAAAAAATCAATAAATAATAAAGCAAAAATAAAAATACAGGGCTAGATTGTTCGAATAAAATAGCGTGGTATATGCTTAAATGATAATGATAATTAAATCATAAATATTAGGAACGTTTTATGAGATCTAGCACTAGTTTGCGGCGTATCAACAATAGCTGTTTCTACTTCTTTGGTATATGCTTAAATGATAATGATAATTAAATCATAAATATTAGGAACGTTTTATGAGATCTAGCACTAGTTTGCGGCGTATCAACAATAGCTGTTTCTACTTCTTTTAAAAACGACGTAGAATTGTGTATCGTTGATCCTCCTAGAATTATTCGTGCGTTTGGAAATGCACAATTTAATTGATGTATTGCTAGAGATTCTTCGTACGTTACCCCGCCAACTATAAATGCAATCACATCGGATGGCCTAGTATTTGGAATGCTGAATGAATTTAGCAATGGAAAATTATTTTCTTTCAATCTTCCTCTAAGAAGATCTTTGACTGTTTTTTTCAACGAAGGCGTATGTTGCGTATAAATATTTTCGAATTTAGAAATGGAAAATTATTTTCTTTCAATCTTCCTCTAAGAAGATCTTTGACTGTTTTTTTCAACGAAGGCGTATGTTGCGTATAAATATTTTCAACACCTTGTAAATCTTTAAAAATACGTTTAGTTATCTGTATAACAGCCTCTTGTTTACTACCGTATTCGATAACTTTATGAATCAACTGAATCCATCGCTGGGAAATGCCCAGTTCATTTGATAACATGGTTAGTAATCCATTAATATGGGTATTGGGATGTGTGCCGTATCTTAAAGCATATAGCATAACCAATTTAGCTGCTTCTTCGTGACGAATTTTGCCAGCAGATAAAATCGCTTTAATTTTCTAACAAAGTAAAAATACATATTCAATTCCTGATCTTGTTATTTTTATACTTTGATATCTCAATTTCAATGTTTTGATTTTGATATTTGACATTGATATCTTAATTTTGATACTTCGATTTCGATATCTCAATTTTGATATTTAGTATTGATATCTTGATATTGAACCCCCAGAGGCGCTGATTTTCAAATTTCAATATTTCAATTTCGACAACCTAATTTCGATACTCAATCGTGTTATCTTGATATTGATACTCTGACATTATTTTATTTTTTTATATTTCAATTTTCACATTTTGATTTTTGACGTTTAGTTTTGATATTTCATATCGATATATTGATATTAATGTTATACTTTTATTTATATCGATTTCTCAATTTCTATTTTCATGGCACGATTTCGATATTTTACATCGATGTATAAATTTTGATTCTTTAATTTTCATGATTCAATTTTAATATTTTAATTTCGATTTTTGATTTCGATCCGTTGATTTTGAAATTATATATTTACTAATCGATTGCGTTATTTTTATTTCAAGTTTTTTCTCATCAATTAGTTCATAATCATTTGAATTTTATAACTCAAAGGTCACTTAAAATCGTAAAAAACATCATGATAATTTCGCCTCGTTTATGAGGTGTTTTAAACTCAATGTAAGTCAGGCCCACATATCTTTTTATCACCGATCCAACTCCTACTCGATTAGCTAAATTGTGCAAACCACCCCTCTTACTTTTGCTACCCTTTGGATACCCGAACAAGCGAATTGTTCAGTTCATAGGATTATCAAGAGGGTCGATTGGAACATAATAGTTCATTAAAAAAGCATCCAACGATAATCGACCAACAACAAAAAGCTCTTAACGTTTTAATTCGCAGCGAAATTATTTTTCACACGTCGCACCCGACGCTTTCTCGATTTAATTTCTGATTCAACTTTCCATCTTCGGTGAATTTTTCCATCCGATGCAGAATTTGCGAAAGAACATCTAGTCAATTTTTGGCATCTATGTGTCTAAAAAATACATCCTTTTAGAAACGTTTCGTTTTCAAATCAATTTTCAACGCTTTGGCGAACCAAAAGATTGCCGTTCATCTTTGACCGTGAGTTTAATTAAAAGTTATGTGGTTGCTAGGCCAAAATATACATTCGAGTTTAATTACTAAGCCCAAAAACTTTAGCCATTAAACGTACGGACCTTTACGGTGGCGCGCGAAATACTTCCAGACACCCTAGCTTCCTTAACCATTGACTCGAAGCTAATCTCGATAGTTATAACAATGGTCGACTGTCGAACGCTGGTAATTTGAATTTTTACATAATTTTTATATAAATCATCTCGTTTTTTGTACTCGCGGTTTATCACGTTGAAAATCCACTTTATGTATATTCCTCCATATCTTGTCACCGACGCGAGAAATAATAACGATCTCGCCGACGAAAAATTCAAAGGTTACTTTTCGCGAAATTAATTAAATTTAATTTTTACAAAAGAACCATTCTTCTCGAACAACTGAAATTAATAAAGGTAACGCGAACGTAATAAGATACCTGATACTTTTTACACCTTTTACGAAAAATGAGATTTTTCAAATACGAACGGTGAATCATCTTTTTGAAAATAATCAAAATGAATCGAAATACCGTCTTTCCTCGTATGCCTATTTATTCATTTTACAATACAATTCTATCGTAAATTTACTCGCGTTTATTTATATTGAGATATATTTTTAGAAGCGGGTCGTCTTTATGAATGAATGTTTTGTGTTTTTATTCGCGAACTCGTTGAATTCGTTTATTTTACGAATTATCTGCGAGAGCTTCTTTGTTGGTGACATTTAAACGATGAGAAATGATGATACGAAATCAGATGGCGTTTTTAATTTACATAGCACGAAATTCTCACGCTAGAACGATTAAATTATGCTAGGAAATTGTTACGTTGCGATTACGACCTTGATACTTGGCGTTTCTGGTCTTGTAAGCGATATTGTTTTCAATATGTTTCATATGTGTTGATTGTTTTTCTTCGTTGCTTCGTAAATATCTCGTAAAAACGTTCTAATGACGTAATTTTGTCGTTATGTCGTAATTACGACATTGTTACGTAGTTATTTTTTAACGTATATACGTCATTGGTCTTAATACGTTACGTTTTTGAAGTATAAACTCGTAATTGTGTCGTAGAAACGTCTTAATTACGTAACCATGTCATAAAAACAGATTGAGTAATTTTATCGTTACGTTGTAATTACGACATAATTACGTATCTATTTTTGAACGTATATACACATTGTTTCTAATAAGTTACGTATTCATTACTGTTTTTACAATAAATAGCTTCGTAATTATGTCGTAAAAGCGTGTTGATTACGTAATTTTGTCGTTACGTTGTAATTACGACATTATTACGTAGTTATTTTTTAACGTATATACGTCATTGGTCTTGATACGTTACGTATACGTTCCAGTTTTTAAAGTATAAACTCGTAATTGTGTCGTAAAAACGTCTTAATTACGTAACTATGTCGTCGAAACAGATTAAGTAATTTTATCGTTACGTTGTAATTACGACATTATTACGTATCTATTTTTGAACGTATATATACGTCGTTGTTTCTAATAAGTTACGTATTCATTACGGTTTTTACAATAAATTGCTTCGTAGTTATGTCATGAAAACGCGTTAATTACGTAATTTCATCTTTACGCTGTACTTACGGTATTATTACGTATCTGTTTTTAATAATGAGCGAATTCCACGCAATATCCTATAATATGTTGTAAGATTTTCAAAAATAGTCGAAGAGCTCCTATGAGGGGGATGTCCCTCCCCCTGAGTTGACCTGAAACTTTTTTTTTAAGAAAGAGATATGAGGAATATATTAAAGTGAAATTCAAAAAAATAGAGCGAAAGGCTTATACAAAATGTTTTTTTCAGCAGTTTTTGAGCAACGTTTCATAATATGAATTTTAGGAGGGAGATAGGGTGTGGAAAAATTGATAGTGACCAAAGATATTCTTTATAAGATTTCCTACATAATAAGTTATTAATCTTATTCACGTAGAATGCAACTTCGGCAAGAAAAAACGCTATGAGTAAATTTTATCCCATATTTTCTCGACTAAATTGGCAAATCTGGGAGATTTTCCAATGTTTTGTCTGTAAGTCGAGACATAATTAGTTTACAAAAAAATTGGTAATAACTAAAAATGTAGCAAATTTTATAAGGAACAGTTTTAGTTATTACCAATTTTTTTGTAAACTAATTATGTCTCGACTTACAGACAAAACATTGAAAAATCTCCCATATTTGCTCGATAAATTGACAAATTTGGGAGATTTTTCAATGTTTTGTCTGTAAGTCGAGACATAATTGGTTTACAAAAAAATTGATAATAACTAAAAATATTTTTCATCAAATTCCTCACAAATTATCATATAAAAATTATTTACACAAAATGCAATTCCGGCGTGAAACATGCGTTTGAAGTTCGCTTGAGCAGCCTACCTATATTTACTCAAAAAAAAATACACTAATAATTCAACCTCGACACGAGTAATTTCGACGCTTTTTTCGAAGCGGGGGAGAACCCAAATCCACGTGTAATATTAAATCTGCACACGAACTCTTTTTCCATCTCGTACAAAGGCCAATTTGAGCGCTCAATTTAAAATGACCTCATTTCGCCCTCTTTCTCAAGCCATTGTCTGTTATCGACAATACACATATCTAGGTATTTCTTTGAAGGCGCATTAGCCGGAGGTTATTCCCGAGCGAAATTCGCTTATAATACAAGTCTTGAAAAAAGTGAAATCAATTCGGGCACATCGTCGGTGGGATTTTACTCGTATGACAAATTACCAAATGATGTATTGGCTGTTCTTCCACTCGTTACTCTCCCTTTACGCGGTGTTTTTCGTTATTGGCAATTTTATATAGTTTAACGAGCATTTTACAAACGTTAAACAACAGAATAGAATTTTATAAACACGAGAAACCTTTTAACCGATATTAAACGTTTAACCGACCTTTAATAAAAAGTCGTTTTACAATGTTGCTTATATCGTCGCGCTTTTTTTTTTAATTTTTCGTCGGGCGATTGTTTCGTTTTTTCGAGTAAACGCGACGATAAAAGGGAACAGCATTTTTTAATGCCGAAATTAGTGCTCGACGGAATTATCATTTGGATGTTAGAACTTTAAACGCCCAAGTCTTTATTGTCGTCTTAATTTCAACGCTGCGATTTCAGCTCGGACTTGCTATTTCGATGGTGTTTGGAAAATTATACGTGGGGTCGAATTGATGTGTTTTTTGTGGAGAAATTTTCAATAAAATTCTCTTAGTTTTTTATTCTTTTTTAAGACAGTGGAGAAACAACGGCGAAAGTTCATTCGATGGTTTTTTTCGTTCGTGTATTATAAAACGTCAAAATATGAGCTTTAAACCGAATCGTGTTTCGAATAATGTTGTAACGAAGTTGTATAACTTTTCGCTAACTTTTGATTTATTATGGCGCGTTTGTAGTAATTTCTCACTATTTTTTTGTTTTTCGATCTTGTTACGTGAAGTGTATTTATTTGATATGGCGTTGCGTATAGTTTCGTGTATGTGGTGCTTAAAGTACGAGGATTTCCCCAAAAGGGTGTAAAATGAAATTAGAAATTATTAATGGATCGTATGTCGAATGGAGTTGAGAGATTGCATGGCCCTGGGAAGCGAAATTCATAGCGAATGTAATCGTCGATTTGTCGAGTATAATAATTTATCGTTATGTCGAAGAATTTTTTTTTCGTTTTTCAAAATTGTTTTACAATTTTAACTCGCAGCGATAATTACTTAGCTTAATTTAAGCGCATGAAGTAGAGTATCGTATAATTGAACGTTACGATTTGGCGATGTGGTAACACTGACGAGGCTTCGTGCGCGTTCGTCCGCGTCATTCTTACTTTACTCGCGACGCGGTGAAGTTCTACGAACACGTGTTCGTTGAAACGTTTCGCGTTTATTTTCGAGAAAAATCTCGCGAAATAAATATTCATATTCGGGTTCTCGTTTTGTTATTATTATCTGAAAAACATCACCGCGTAATTTATGCTAATTCGCACTCGACATGTATATAATATAAAACACCAAACAAAAAGTTCATCTGGAAGAGGAGGCGAAAGGGAAAAAACCTAATTATTCGTAGTAGTAAATCTACACGTAAAGTTGACGAAAGTTGGTAAAATTCTCTCTCATCTCCGCGTATACATAAAGTTCACCTTAATAAGCTTTATTAAATATTAGTAAACTGTAAAAACGAATTAATTACTGCTTTGTACGTCGACTGTCGGAGTTGAACGTTATCTTCGCGATTTAAAGCCAACATCGGGCGGGTACCATCGAGGTCATCTTTTCATTTTGTAACTTTTACCATAACTCAAAAAGGCCCCGCAAACGCAATCGACGCTTTAGCTCAATTAACGCCGGTAACTTTTTAAACTGCGACAAAAGTTAATCGATTCGAGGTGCTACGAAGATTGATGAAGGTGTTTCAGCGCCGTCGTAGAGGGCTAATTCACGTTGATGATAGATTAGTGCTATCGTGGGTTTGATAAGTGTCATTATTTGAGATCTTGTAATTAGTTCGAGGATCTTTTTGTCTTTTGTAGTAGTAATATTTATAATCGTGGCTACATGGAGTTTTTGCACCTCTTTGTTGATTCAAAGGGGTACCTTTTTTTGAAAAACGAGGAAAAAACTCTTCCTAGTGGACTCTCCGACTACAAATGAGAATTTTTTCCAGCGCAAACATTACCAATCTCTAATCCGGTTCGTAAATGACGTCGAAATAATACAGACGGTAATCGAAAACGGTCGTTTATAGAGATTCTATCGGAGCACATTTCAACGTTGTACAAAAAAAGGGTAATTCAAAGAAATCATTCTGCGACGATTAATCGCTTACAAAGGTTTACATTCTTTCGATAAGCGGATTCGAAATCAATCTTTTTTAATCCGTAAGCAACGCCGGTTAAAATTTATTAGTAAAAGGTTCGTTGGCAAACTTAAACAGAAACAATTGTGCAGCTCGTGTTTATCGACGCGAATTCGTACACGAAACGATACCGCGTATACGCCATTGACAGATTATTTCCTTTGCCGAAGTATACGCCGAGTTTATTTTCCAATAAGTGGCTCGTTTGTTGTTAGAAATCGAGTACTAGGTAGTAACCCCTGAAGGGAATACCACCTCGACCCTTGGGCTTTTTCCATTCGTAGACGTCTGCCAGCGTTTGGAATTCCTTGGTTCTTTTTCAAGTGTGTCACGCGAGCATTGAAATTAGATAACGTATTGAGTACGAGCAAGATGAGTAGTAAGTGCATAGAGAGTAAGATGATCGGTGTTTTTGTTTTTAAGCAAATATCCCATTTTGGGGATAAAAGCGAGGTTTTAAAATGAACGAATTTCATTCATTTTCGATCGAGTTACAAACAATTCTGAAGGATCGCGTTATTCGAATCACGAGGAAATTTTAAATTACGCTACAGTGTGTGCCGAAACGAACCAGTGAAATGGAAAATTCAGAATTAATCGTCGATATGAAGAGCCATTCGAATAAACACATTTTTCTAGCGTTTCCGGTGCGAAAAATCAGCTTCTGAAAATTTATCTAGTTCGTGGCGCATTTTTTAAGGTTGATAATTTTTTCTGGATTGGTCATGCGCGATAACATACGTACTCGTTTTTTTTTTATTTCACGATAAAAATGTAAAAATGATAACAATTGGTTTTGGCGTTTCGATGTTGGTTAACTTGTATAATCTTTTCGCGTTTTCAATATTTTTTTTCTCGATGGTGGAATTACCAATTATGATTTGTTTCAAAATGAAGTATTCGTTGTTGATGGAAAATTATTGGTATCGTTTTTTCCAAGTGTTTTCAAGGTAAGTTGAGTTTTAGGATTGGAGAGATGTTTTGGAAATTGGAACCGATGCGAATTTTAGTCTTATCAATTTATCCTGACATCCTGCGATGGTACGATTTATAGTTGTAACTTGTGTTTGAAATTCTGAAAAAAATTCTGTCAAGATTAATGACTGCGGTGTGGCTTGCGAAGTGAATGTAATGTCTCGTTAGTGTTATTTCGAACGAGGAATTTGCCAGAAACTAAATCATGTCGAAATGTTGCAGCTTTTTAAGTTCTGATTATGAAGGTAGCATTTTTTTTTTACCAGAAATGTACCGATTATTTTTACTTGTCGTTGAATTTTGTGTTTGAGCAATAAAGAGAATAGTTTTTTGAAACAATATTTTACATTAATTCTAATTTCCTTCCTTTTGAATAAATTAAAATATTTGAAATATATTCGCACCTCGAAAGTTTTTTTGAATAAGTATATCAAAAAGTTCAAGAAGAAAGACATTGGACTTTTTTGAATCAAATGGAAAATTTGAGATAAGTCTTCTCCTTTTTACAACTTTTTTGAGCTAAACAAAAAATTTTAGAAAGGCTCCTTTTTACAATTTTTCTGAGCTAATTGGAACACTTAAAAAGTTTCTCGTGCAATTTTTTTCATCAAAGAATTTGAAAACTTGCTCTCCCGATCCTTACAACTTTTTTCGAGTCAATTGGAAACTTTGAGGATATTTTCCCTGAGCAATTATTTTCAATCCAACGAAAATCTTGAGAACACACATCCTTCCCCCTCCCACAATTCTTGCAACTTTTTTTGATCCAATTGGAAAATTTAAGAATTCCCTGGCCAATTTTTTTCCGCCTGACAAAAAATTTCAGAACATGTCCCATACTCTGAGTATCTAACAGGGAGGGAAAGTAGTGAAAAAGTGGTGAATTTTGTAAAAAAGTAGCGCAAGAATGAGAAAACTCAAAGACGCGAAATATTTTCGAAAAAAATACTCAAAAATTGTTTATTTTCGATAATGACTGGCAATTTTTTATGAATTGGCAACACTGTCGGAATATGTGACGTCATGTATATTTTTCAAAATTAAGCATATAATGCGTATATTTTTTTATAATTTTAATTTGACTTTTTTTCAATTACAAATTTCCTTCTAATCTATAATTTGACTTTGTTGATGAGGCGGGAGGAGGGGTGGGGTGAAGTTGAGAGATTCTAGAAAATTTGGTAAAACCGATTGTGAAAAAGTATAGTGATTTTTCAAAGAAAAAAATCCGTTAGATACCTTGATCCTCTATACAACTTTTTCGGGTTAAACAGAAAATTTTGAAGAGGTTCCCATCTCGTAGAATGTTTTTTTGAGTAGAGTGGAAAATTTAAAAATGTCTGTCCTGGGTAATTTTTTTCAATCGAAGAATTCGAGAGCACGTGCCAAGGTCCTTTCAACTTTTTTTGAGCCTTTTAGAAAACGTGAGATTTCCCCTAAGTAATTTTTTCAACCAGACAAATACTTTGAGAAGGATCTCTTGGAACTTTTCTTAAGTCAATTGAAAATTTCGAGGATGTTTTCCCTGCTTAATTTTTTTCAGTCTGTCGAAAAATTAGATAAGGATCACTTTTCCCGGTTTTTTTTCGAATCGATAGAGAAAATTTGAGGGTCTCAGCAAAGCTAATCCACTATAAACTGAATATCACTCCACGATTTACCGATCATCCTGTAGCACAAGGCACAAGGCGCTTCGCAAAAATGAAAAATTTCTCTACAGCAAAAAATTATTAGCTCGATTTTGTTAGCAACTCGTATAAAACGAACATTATCAACATTTCACCAGCTACTTTACGTTCGATGGGTCGCGTACGCCCAAATACGTCGCCAGATGAAAAAGAAAACGCGAAGCGCGGGTACACGAATGAGCGGATGAAAAAAGGAGGAAAAAAATCATACAAAAAATTTTCCAGAAAGCTACAATTTCGGAAACTATTATATTCGAAGAAGGACACGACGACGCTATCTCAACAACTTAACGAAAATAGCGTAAAAAAAGTGAAAAAAAGGGCAAAGGAAAATGCTACATGTCGTACGCATCTCTCTGTATAGACGGATAAATAACGTAAACGAAATACTTTTTCGTGGAATGAAAACGCATTTATTTGCTGTAATGTCGCCAAATTCCGTATAGAAATTTTTACTCGGTACAGTGTGTTTCGCAAATGGTTATAATATGGTGAAATTACATATCATATCGAAATTATAATCCGCATGGTTACTGAGATCGATATGGTGCTGGTGGTAAAATAAACATTTATCGACACGACCGCCTCGTAGATAGTAGATACATAGACATACATGAGCTCGTATTCGACGATATGCTACACGTACACGTTACTCGCAGTGTATACATTTACGCCTAGTAATTAAATTACCTAATTCAATTAAACGATAGAGTTGCCGTTTCATATTAGTACACGCGACGACATAGAAATTCACTTATTACTCGATATCGTTTTGTTATTTCGTCGCTTTTCAACCGCACCATACACATATGCGTTATATTCCTATTTCCTATCAACCAACGCGTCCATGTTGAATTGAAAGTTCCCCGGATCGGGTACATTTTGCTCTCGGCAAATGTCCTGAATCGTTTTGACAAATCATCCCAACTTTTATATCGTCGACGTCGGCGATGTTGTTCGCGAATTCATAATGTAATAAAAATGGAAAAAATACTCGCGTAAAGTGATCGTTTTTTTTTTCGCTCCCCCGATGATACATTACACCGTAAACACCTGTCGTTGGATCGGTTCCGTCTATACGAAACGAACACGGCGCGTAAATCGAATGAGAAATATTGCTCGTTTTGATGATATTACATCCTGGGCGTATTATCGAATTTTTATAGCGTAATTTTCACGTTTATTTCGTTCGCAGAATTTGACGCGTGAACGAGTTCTCGATGATTTCAGAGAAATCGTACAGTGTTTGGATGATTTTTGAATTTTTTTTTCAATGTGAGAGCGCTTCGTGGCATAGTAAAGATGAAAGCCCTCGAATGCTTTTTGATACTCACGTCCACCTCAACCTTAAAACATAGATAACAATTTATCATTATTTTTCAAAAACTTCGCTCAACTTATCTATTTTTAAAAATTTATTTAAATCACAATATATTTGATTAAAATTTAATAATATTTGTTTAAAACTGCATAAAATTAAATAAAAACGGTTACAATGTTATTAAAACATTTTAGAATTGATCAAAATTACATAGAAACAGTTAAAAGGTCGTAAGAGCAGTTTAAAATCGATCGAACTTTAGTTAGAATTACTTAAAATTACATAAATTCTGTCAAAATGTCGTTAAAGTAGTTTAGAATTGAACAAAGTTACGTAAAAACCCTTAAACTGTTGTTAAAATAGTTCAAAATTGATCAAAATTTGTTTCCAATTGCATAAAATTGCATTAAAAAAGTTAAAATGTTGTTAGAGCAATTTAGAATTCAACATAATTGCATAAAAACCGTTAAAATGTTCTTAAGACTGTTCAAATTTTATTAAAATTTGTTTCAAATTGCCTAAAATTGCATAAAAACCGTTATATTGTTGTTAAGATTGTTCAAGTTTGATTAAAATTTGTTTCAAATTCCCCAAAATTGCATCAAAACCGTTATAATGTTGTTAAATTAGTTCAAAATTGACCAAAATTTGTTTCAAATTGCATAAAATTGCATTAAAAAAGTTAAAATGTTAGAGCAATTTAGAATTCAACATAATTGCATAAAAACCGTTAAAATGTTCTTAAGACTGTTCAAATTTGATTAAAATTTGTTTCAAATTGCCTAAAATAGCATAAAAACCGTTATAATGTTGTTAAGATTGCTCAAATTTTATTAAAATTTGTTTCAAATTGCCTAAAATTGCATCAAAACCGTTAAAATGTTGTTAGAACAGTTCAAAATTGATCAAAATTTGTTTCAAATTGCTTAAAGTTGCATAAAAACAGTCAAAATGTTGTTAGTACAGTTCAAAGTTGATCAAAATTTTTTTCAAATTGCTTAAAATTGCTTAAAATTGCATAAAAACCGTTAAAATGTTCTTAAAACTGTTCAAAATTGATCAAAATTTGTTTCAAATTGCTTAAAGTTGCATAAAAACAGTTAAAATGTTGTTAGAACAGTTTGAAATCGATTGAAATTTCTTTTGAAATGGTCAAAATTGATCCAAATTTGTTTCAAATTGCTTAAAATTGCATGAAAACAGTTGAAATGTTGTTTGAGCAATTTATAATTCAACAAAATTGCATAAAAACCGTTAAAATGTTGTTAAGATTGTTCAAATTTGATTAAAATTTGTTTAAGATTGCTTAAAATTGCATAAAGGTAGTTAAATTGTTGTTAGAACGGTTTAAAGTTGATAAACTTTATTTAAATATGTTTAAAATTGCGTAAAAACTGTGGAAATTTTGCTAAAACTGTTCAAAATTGATCAAAATTACAAAAAACAGTTGAAAGGTTGTTATAACAGTTTAAAACTGATTGAAATATTGTAAAAAGTGATAAAATGTTAAGACAATTTAAAATCGATGAAAATTTGTTTGAAATTGCCATTTTTACGATATTTTTACTATTTTTATGCAATTTTAAGCATTTTATTTTAAACGGTTTTAAGAACATTTCCACAGTTTTTACATAGTTTTGATTAATTTTAAACCGCTCTAACAACATTTTAACCGTTTTTATACAATTTTTCGCCATTTAAACAAATTTTGATCAATTTTGAACTGTTTTAACAGTTTTTACGCTGTTTTGATAGATTTTAAACTGTTTTTACAACATTTTAACATTTTTTACAACATTTTACTCAATTTTAAACTGTTTTAACAACATTTCAACTGCTTTTACGTAATTTTGATCAATTTTAAACTGCTCTATTCACGTTTGACGGTTTTTATTCAATTTTAAGCCTCTTTAAACAAATTTTGAACTGTTTTCTCAACATTTTAGCAGCTTTTACGCAATTTTAAGCATATTTAAATATAGTTTGATCGATTTTGAACAATTTCAACCGCATTTGAGCAGTTATGAACCAAATTTCATCGAAACTATTTATTTCAACATTTTCATATTTTTTTGCAATTTTAACCTAATTTTTCATTGATCGAATCGTTGTGCACAATTTTTTTCCAATTTTGAGCCAATATCGTACAACTTCAAACGATTTCAACAACAATTTGACTATTTTAAGCAATTTTAAACAGTGCTGCCGATTTATAAAAAATTGATAGTCAATCGTGAAAAAGAGAAATTTGGAGGTTTTATAAAAATTTTCATTCTTGCATAATAGGTAAATACCGAAGAGGAAAATATTGTCATCTAATAAAAATAATATCGGAGACGACGCTAACGAAAAAGCATTTCCGAGCGATGACGTCGCCGTACGACATCAGCGAAAAGTAATATAACCTAAACCTTATCAAACCGCCTCATTTCAAGTGAAACTTGGCATACCGAAAAATACGCTTCGATCGATAAAATTCCATATCATTTTCGTCGTTTACACCGCAATTATAAAAAGCGGCGGAAAAAGCGTCAATAAAAATAATTCAAACGTTATCAAGGAAACTGAAAATTTCGCGTCTCGTTCCTGTGTGAAAAACACGAACAAAAAGGGAAAATTTGTTCTCGTTTATCGCGTGTAAATTCAATCAAAAGCTCAACGACCGCGTCCAAAGTAAATAATTTATGGAAGACGACAAAACTATAGCCGAACGTTCGCACTGCGGAGTAAAAAAAAAAAACGAAAACCGGAGAGTAAAAAAGCGTCGTCGGGTAGTAAAAAATAAATAATTTTAGCGCGCTGGTTATATTTACTTTATCCAGGCAATATCTATCGGTCATCCCATCGAAGCGGTGGTATATACGTAAACGACGGAAAGAAAATTACGTGAAAATCTACCTCAGCGTAAATGCTGCCGAAACGAGATGCTCTTATAAAACCATAAAAAATGTCGCGAAGTATGGCGAAAAAAATAAGGAAATAGAAACGAGAAAATTGAAAAAAAAAATTCCCACAATATTTCAAAACTATCACCGCGAAACGCGACGCGGTGATAATTTTTAATAAAAAAGGAGCATTTTCGCCGGCATTATAGCGACATTTTTTTTAATCGTATCGCATAACCTGGTCGCGTATTCGCGACTGTCACCAGACGCGACGAGTTAGCGTGAAAATAACAATACGAAAATCAAACGCGAATGATAAACGAAAGTTCGAGCGTTATTATGGAAACACGCGGCGACGAAAAATATAACAATGAAACTTGGTAAATAAGCCTTTTAAAATCTTACGCCGAATGCGGACGCCTTTATGTGGCAAAAGCCTCGACACGATATACGCAAATTTTCCAAAAGAATCCCATCTATTATAATGTGTTTCACATTACTTCAGATAACGAATCTTTTTTTACGCCCTAATAACCATACTAAGCCAATTTTTCGATATAAAAAGCTCTTTTCTTCGCGCAAATATATCAAATGTAACTTCCATCAGTGTTTTCGGTGGCTCGAATCTGTTTCGCATTTGGCGCGTAAATTCCACTTTTTAGCGACGCGTGTCGCCTTAAACGAAAACGTTATTTTGGCTCAATTCGACCGAAAGGAAATCTTGTTTTTTAGCCTTCTGTTCAAGACAGCAATTTCACATCTCCAAGATTCGTCCGTTTTCTAACTTCGTACTTCGCGCAGAAGGTAACGATATAGTGACGTCATCGGAGAAACGAACGAAACGAAGACGTCACCGTTACACGAACAACTTCGCACGTATTTATTATTAAAGTAGAAAAAATACCATACTGTGTGTTATAAATAAACAATACCCCTTCGAAAACCAAACGCAGCAACCTCATTTGTGGTTCCGTTTGATGTGCTGTGTTATCCTTTGAAAACAGGGGAGAAGTATCACGCGGGCTTTTTACATTTAAATGAAAACTAAAGTAACTTTGGTTGCCGGATTAAGAATTTGAAGGAAATGAGGAAGTTTTTAATCGTTTTGTACATTCTAGGAACGATTAGGCTATCCGAACTACACACTATGTACCTGCATGTAATTTAGCAGGCTTTGTATGCCCAACCTGAGAAGCACATGACATGACGTCACTTGAGAGGTCGCAATAGAATTTTATCTCCCCTTTCTCCTCCAGTGTATAAACCGAATATGACATCAAGGGGCAGAAAAATTATTAAAATTGATTTTAAAATTAATAAATACGAAACAGGAATTGAAAAAAAAATCAATAAAAAAATAAATGCTGGAAAAATAATTTTTAGTTATTAAAAAAACATTCTAAAATGAATTAAAAAATACCAGAAAAATTATTTTGAGAAAAATCTGAAAAAATACCATAAAATTGTTATAAAATTAATTAAAACAATATTTAATTATAAATTGAATAAACAAATATCCAAAAATAATTTTAATTTACAAAATATAAAATTTTTAATAATTGAACCAAAAAGTAAATATGTATGGGAAAATAATTACAATTTAAAAAAAAAAAACAAATCATTTAGTTATGATAAAGGACAATTTCTCATAAATTAGCGCTGGCCATACTGTCGCAATATAAATTTTTTAATTCGAAGTTCAACCTTATTGATTGTTATAGTTGCTGAAATGAAGGATGATATGTGCTTCTTGCATGAGACAGAATATGCAAAAAAGATTATACCAAACTTTTGTCTAACTTTAAATTCGAAGGCGCTTCTCGCTTACAGATTTTCTCCGATCTGCGCTACCGCCTTCAATTTTTAAATTAGTTCGAACGCTTAGTTATAACTTATAAGAATAACTTTCTTTGTAACGTGATGAAGGATGAACAAAATATTACTCGTTCAGTCAATCTAGCATTTGAGCTTGCAAAACGAGATGATAAGCTGAATTTTGGTATATATGTGCCTAGTATTCGATACATTTTACAATATACTTCACTCCGAAATAAATGTCATGATCGCAAGTTCCCTTTTTTGTGGATCTAAGCCCCCTAAAGTCGGTTTTTTGCTTTTATCTTAGTGAAAACTGGTTTTATTGAAAAAATAGTTTAGTTCAAAATTGAAACCCACTAAATTCTCTACAAAATGCATATATTAAGAGTTGATGTAACTGGCTTAGATTCCGAGCTACTTGCGATTGAAAAAGGAGCATTTTTTGTGAATTTTTGACAAAATTCGCATAAATTTAGTTTTTTACCTGTAACCATGGAAAAAACGGTTTTTCGTGAAAATGTATAATAACTGAAATGAGAGATCACCAAATTCTCTACAAATTCCATTATGAAGAAGTTAGATTGTTTACTTAGTTTCCGAGCTGTGACGTCGCAAAGAAGGGGGGTTTTAATCATTTTTTAGCCTAGTTTTGTAGATATAGTATTTGTAGAGTATTTAGTAGGCATCAACCTCGAACTGACCTATTTTTTTTCATAGAATCATTTTTTGCTACACTAAGGCCGAAAAAATGTACCGTACACAATTAGACTAAAAAGTCATCTATTCACGAAAAATGCTCCTTTTTCAATCGCACGTAGCTCGGAATCTAAGCCAGTTACATCAACTCTTAATATATGCATTTTGTAGAGAATTTAGTGGGTTTCAATTTTGAACTGAACTATTTTTTCGATAAAACCAGTTTTCACTGAGATAAAAGCAAAAAACTGATTTTAGGGGGCTTAGATCCACAAAAAAGGGAACTTGCGATCATGACATTTATCCCGGAGTGAAGTATGTTGTAAAGGGTATCGAATACTAGGTACATACCAAAATTCATCCTATCATCTCGTTCTGCAAGCTCGAGGCCATTTCCGGGCCAGATTGACTGGACTTGGACTAATAAGGGTTGCTTGATTATTTTATCGAAGGGGCCTCGAGTTAATGTCACACCCTGTATACTGATATATTAAATTGTAAAAATTACAAGCTCCATTACCATCGCTCGACATTTCGTATCGCGATTCGATTAAAAAACACCAATTGTAATAAATCCGCAACCGGAAGCCAGACGACGGAATCTGGTAGAAAATACGTGGCTGCGATGGCAAAACGAAGACGTTCGATTACCGCAAACTCGGTATAAATGCCTTTACGCGGAAAACACATCTCGTATTTGGGTAAATATTGACGATGGCGTTTTAAAAACTTACATCGAACGTAGATGTCAAACGAGTTTATTTTCTATAACTTTCAAATTGAATCCCGAGACGGTAGCAGCTTTTATCCGTGACCGAATCTCGACATCGTTTAAACGCCCTCGCCGCCGGTGTTCTGTAACGAAGTTATAAGAACGCCTAAGCGCGAAAAAAATCCCATTTCTGGGATGCTTGGCGAAATTAGCTTATTCACTTCGTATTCGTAGAACGTTTATCTTAGCGTGAATTTTTCGCGCGCGAGTGTAAATTTGAATTCGGCATCACGAGAAGGTACGAGACATATCGTCGCGTATTAACGTGAAACGAATACTTTAAAAGCGTCTCGCGATCAAATTTCACGCGATGAATTCCTTTCGCCCTAACGATGTACTACATGTCGAGAGTTAAACACGCGTCGAAACCACCAGAGCACGTTTTATAAATGCTCGAGCCATTTACGAGCTTCGAGTAATCTGCGATCACGAACATCCTCGTTTAATCATCGTCTCCTGAATCATATTGCGATGCATATAAGGTGAATTTTAATTTCGGATTTACCTGCTCTTCATTTTCACTATAATTCCCACTACGATACCGTCTCAAAGTCTCCTTCGATAAAAATGCAAATTTTTACGAGTTAGGTTCGTTACGAGGGGATTTTTTCTGTGGATTTACGAGACTCGAAGGATCGTGGAATGAGTTTTTTTTTTTCGGGATTCGAATGTACCTTGTAAATTGGATTCACTCGGTATTAAAAGATTTAATTTTCGTGTTATCTATCGAAGCTGAGCAAAGGAGATGCATATGCCGTAAATAGTTTTATTTGTAATTTCCATAAATAACGTCTTGTGTGTCGCTGACTAGATCGTAAGCTTTTCCATGTTCGGACTTAATGAATTTTCGCTTCGTGGTAATTATTTCGTTTAACTGAAATGCTCATTAATTTATATCCTAATAGGTTTGCTAGCTGAGGTCGTAAAATTGTGTGTCATTGAATGGTACATAAAAGCTTGAAAAATTTCGCATCGTTGAAGAGAGTAATTTTAAAGGCATCGTTAAAAATTAATTTTCCCGGGATTATTTTCACGCTGAATTTTTTGGGGGTAGTTGGATAATACGAAGATGGTTTCTTACTATTTTCTTCGTTGTTTTTACGATACTCGAAATGGATTTGAAAAAAATTACCGACGACGGGCGTGATTTAATTATTCAATTTATATTATTCAAGTTCAAACATATTGTAAATAATAATTAATATTGTACGAAACACTGAAACTAGCGTCGAAAATTCTAAATCAACGTTTAAACGCCGAAAATCGTTGAAAACATGTTGAACGCGTCAACGCACGTCTGCTCTACGTCGCGTCTAAAGTAATAATGCGTGTTGAATGTAACGCGGCTGCGCGCGCATGTATTCGTCCCCTTCCTAATATCGTTCTACGCGCGTTTCCGACGTTAATATTTTTTCGTTATTTTCACGAGGCATATCGCTAATCCGCTTTATTTAATTTTTCGCTTCACGATTATAATACTTCTTGGCGGAGACAAGTAAAAAGCTCATTTAATTCGAATAAAACGTACGAATTACACGTTTAAATTATAATACTCGAGTAATTCGCGAGAAAAAAAAAAGCCAATAATCCGTTTCTATTAAGAAAATGATTATTCGAGCCTTTGAAAAATAACCGCAATTTTGATAAATTCTCCATCTCGAGGCTTTGGGGTGTTCGTTACTATCTACGCGTTGACAGTACACTCGAACACAAATGAAATCTAAATACTAGGTTGACATTTTTGTTTATCACTTGGCCATATTTCTTGGGGATATTTATTTTTCGAGATATTATGTACGGTAACGCGGTATAAAATAAATATAACAGCGTATATGCAATTTCATAGCCGAGCGCGTTTTACTTCGTTAAAAAATAAATTGCGGTGCTTTTTGGAATTTGCTCCGAACAATCATGTATTCGTCTCTTTGCTCGCCATCTTCGGTACGGTTGTAAATTAAAAATGTCCTCGGAAACGTACTGCAGTTATTTTTTATTCAAGAGCGAATTCGACATGGTTTGCTGTGGCGTTTAACCCGTGCGTATGTAAATGCGCTTCCCTCTTAATCGCAGGTCCTCCGTTGAGTGTTTTACTCCGGGCGTAATTTATTATTCTTTTATTAGCGCGGATTTTTTTTACGAGTCGAATGCGGTTTATTTCGGTTCTGGGTTTTTATAAATTTAAAATAACATTCGACGATGGCGTCTGGATGGTGGTTTTATTGCGATACGTTATGGTGGCGCTTTGAACGGGGTGAATTTTTAGTTTGGGGTGGGGGGTTGATTTTTAGATTTTGGTGTATTTGTAGTTGTGTGTGTGTGTTGCGGATTAGTGGAGTGGAAATTTTTATGAGGTTTGAAGAAGGGGGATTTGAGCGGGGATGTTTTATGAATTTCAGGGACGTGTTATGATTCATCAAGTTTTGATGTAGGGGGCGGGGCGAGGGGGAATTTCAAAAATATATCGATGCATTGGTTGTACTTCGATTTGACTGGTTCCGTCGTGATATTTCTGTTTTTATT
Source organism: Maconellicoccus hirsutus (assembly GCA_003261595.1). NCBI lineage: Eukaryota > Metazoa > Arthropoda > Insecta > Hemiptera > Pseudococcidae > Maconellicoccus > Maconellicoccus hirsutus. The sequence continues at coordinate 99 of QBDW01000086.1, read as the reverse complement.
TTGATGTATCTATTTTGATATTTTAAAATGAAACTTGTTAGAGAGAGGCTCAATGACGCTACCACTTCGCAATGACCAATTTAATAACTTAACCCCCCT